>RJWM01026884.1:0-27503 GCA_004363535.1 Dasyprocta punctata | reverse complement strand
TGACTAAGAAGACACAGCGGCATGGGTTCATGATGACATGGTATTGCAGGGGGTGACAGATAGCCACAAACCGGTCATAGGCCATCACAGTGAGAAGCATGTCATCCATACATCCAAAAATTAGAAAAAGAGACATCTGTGTCAAGCAGCCTTTGTAGGAGATTACCTTGCTCTGTAATTGAATGTCCACAATCATGTTCGGGACTGTAGTGGAGATGAAACAGATGTCAGCCAAAGACAGACTGAAAAGGAAGAAGTACATGGGGGTGTGGAGGTGGG
Organism: Dasyprocta punctata; assembly: GCA_004363535.1. Taxonomy (NCBI): domain Eukaryota; kingdom Metazoa; phylum Chordata; class Mammalia; order Rodentia; family Dasyproctidae; genus Dasyprocta; species Dasyprocta punctata. The sequence goes on along the minus strand of RJWM01026884.1, from coordinate 27,224 downwards.
AGTCTGACATGATGGCCAGAATGATGAGTAGGTTCCCAAGCACAGCCAAGAAGTACATGGACAGGAACAGTCCAAAAAAGATGGGCTGCAGTTCTAGATCCTCTGAGAGGCCCAAGAGATGAAATTCTGAGACATGTGTCAGATTTTGTTTCTCCAAACTACTTGGGCACCTTTTGAAAGGAAATAGAAAAAAGAGAGAGAATGGAGTGCTGGAAGAAATAAATGGACAGCAAATACTCAGACAGTTGTCCCAATTGCTTCATTTTGGATATTTAATACACTGTGTAAGAATTTGGAGATATAGGACTGCATTATCTGAACCCTAAATTAAAGTGCACAGCTCATATTCAGAAAATACTTCTGTGTCACTTATCTCCCAAGATGGTTTCTATTTTCTTCTGTTTTATGATGATCCCCTTTGTACAGGAAGTGCTCACTCTACATTTTTAAAAAGTTGTTTAATATATAATTTACGTCATTACCTTTGTTGGACTTCATCTTTTGATAAGTATGTTTAAGTTTAATGCACATCACCAGTGCCACTACTGACCACAGATTTGATGTCGGTGTACACTTAGCATTAGTAATTAAACAGCAATGCAGGAAGGTAGCTCTTTGCTTTTTTTCCCCTTCTGTATTCTGCCATGAGGGACCTCAGAATAATTCTGGTTTTCTAACTATAAAGTCTGTGGCATATGTTTAAAGACTTTAATACCAAGAAAAAACTCAAAACCTAGTTTGAGCCTGACAATTCTTAAAAATCTAATAGTGATTCCTGGTACATGGGTTGCAATTTTTTCTTCAGATAGTTGAAAATAATTTGTGCTCATTTTTTAGTTAGCTCACAATACAGTTGCAAAAGTCAAATACTAAAAAGAACACTGTAGCCAGGCGTGGTGCTGCACGCCTTTAATCCCAGCACTCAGGAGGTTGAGGTAGGTGGAGCGTTGTGAGTTCAAGGCTGGCTTGGGTTACAATTTCAGCAAGTGCAACCCTGCTTTGAAAAAACTGGGCAGGGTGCTTGGCTCAGTGGCTTAAGCACCTGCCTGGCAGGTGTGAGGTTGTGAGTTCAATCCCCGGTACCGACAAAAAATAAATAAATAAATAAAAGAACACTATAGAAAATAATGAAAATACATGAACACTATATAGCCATTGTTCCCCAAAAGGACTGCTGCTGTGATATTTTAACATAGTATGCATATCGATACTCATTTAGATAGACTACAATGTAACAATATCTATCTCCTTTGAGAGATGCTAGATCAATCATTGCATTTTCTTGTTCAGTAAAAAAAATTAATCCTAATCAAATATAACCTAATGAAACATAACCTGCTATTACTGTTCATGTATATTGACAGACCATCAGAGGCACACATAAGTGGCAATTCTTGTGTACTTATTGACCACAAAATATTAACTTGGGTAAGGAATAAAAATTCCATTAGACTTCAAAAAGGGGGCTAATGCCCTTGGATGGGAGTTCAAAAATCAATACTTTTGTCCTGTATCATCGATCTTGTACCACATGTACAGTGAGTGCGAATCTCTCCAACTCATGCTGAGTAAGAGAAAAAGGGAAAATACCAATAATTTTTCCAATCTGTGTAACATCTAAAGAATTCTTGGAACATGGTAAAATTTTGACTTTGTTTGCTTCAAATAAGGAATTTCATGGAAACAGTGAGTTCATTGATGAAAACAAATGTCAGAATGCGTGAAGCCTGGAATGATCTGATTCCAAGATTAGCATCGAATCATGAACGAAGCTTTAACACTTCTCCCTGCCTTTTTCTTTTTTTAATACCCACGAATATTTTTTGTCATGTGTTTGAGTAACTGAACAGTGTAGATGTTGTTAAACAAAACTTCAGGGCTGCTTTTCTCATGATACAGCCACAAATAAGAACTATTGCTTTTTCTTAGTGATTATTATATATTTCTGCTGAAGATGACAGACTAGCTGGAAAAACACCAAATGTGCTGAAGCCACACTTACAATCAACTTTTTGTGAGTCAAACAATCATTTATCCTGTGTGTAAGAGACATTTTTATTTTTGATGGCCCCTCTGTACCAAAGTATAAACTCTGGGTAAGCAAATTAAAGAAATTAATTTTTTTCTTTTTTCAAAACAACACAAAGATTAAATTTTACTCCAGAAAGAACACTCATGAAGTAAATCTTTCTACAAATACACAACATATATAAGGACAAGAAGTATTGTCCCATTTCAGAAATACAAAAAATAAAATTTCAAGTAACAGAATATTTCCGGTGAGCAATATGAAGTTTACTCTTATAATTAGTAGCAGAACAATTATTTAAATTACATTTCAGCCTTATTGAAAAACATTAATCACATATGAATAAAATATAAAACAAGTACATTTGCTTATTTCTACCTCAGTTATATTGTATCAAACAGAAATCAACTCAGATGCCCATGCTCAGGCTCAGAGATACTAACAACATACTCACATCACAGGAAGAATAAAGGGGACCAATAGGTCCAAATTAAATTGTCAGACTGTGGGTCCCATTCACTAATCTCAATTTTTCTCAACAACTGGACTGCATTCAGCAAATATCCAAGTTTTTATCCATGAACACACCTGAGGTTCTCTGGCCAGTTTCCCTAGGAGAAATGAAATCAGACCCCTGGTTTTACTTGTCCTTTTGAGGTTGAGCTACCAGATTACCGGATGGTGGAATATGTGACAACAACGACTGGGAAAAGCCCTGAGAGTTGTTTGCTGAATTATAATGTCCCTACCCTTTCAGTTATCTTACTCTGTAATCTAAGGCTCTTCTTCTTGTACAGAATGAAACTGGTGTCACCAACTATTCTGTGATTTAACCAGAACCCCCAAAGGGACCAGAAAAGTGAACTAAGGTCACCCTCCACCCTGGAGTGACAGAGAAATGACACAATTTTGGCTGTTAATAGGAAAACTTGCCAGGATCCTCTTGACAAGACATTCACTTCATAATGTTATGATTTCTGTCATTCTCCTCCTCCTCATAAACGTCATCTGCTTCATAACTGCAATTTCAAATAACACTACAGAGAGATCCACTTTATCCTTTTGTGGGTGAAATGTTCATGGCAAGTGTAATAAATGAGGGAGGGAATCAAAACTCTGAATTAGCTATCAGAGGTCAAAAGCACAAAAAACATAGTTTACAGTGATTATAACAGAAGTTGTGTAACTATTATCCTCCCATATGGCTGCACAGATGATCTGTTTGTCTGTATGGATAGGAAATAAAGTTTCTCATAGCTCTGCACCCATGCATCCTTGCCCTCAGCACTTACTGAGTAAAGTAGCTTCTCTGCTCGATCATGACAAAGGCATATAGATCCAAACCTATTTCCCTGCCTCGTGCACCCTGAAGATGCTGACTCCTTTCTCAGCTTAATATGAATATAGTGCCAGATACAAGTTTCCTGATATAGACATCTTGGATGAGGAGTTGCTATACATGTTTCTTGACTGGTAAAATCAAACTGAAGTCTGGGGACACATGCTGATATTAGCAATGATGTGACCTTGGAGGCTCAATGCACAGAGCTCATAGTTAGCCTTGCTGGTTTATGTATCACAACCCCTATGGACATCCTGATATTACTTGAGGAAAAAAACAGAAACTAAAATGTCCATCAAAATGTTGGGGCTCATACTCCATTCAGGTGAACATGTTTGCATATTATTCACTGGATTTGTTCCTTTTCTTTTTTATCTTGTAAAGATTTTTGTGTATTTTACTTTAGTTGTGATTGTAGTAAAGTATCTACAACAAGATTACCATCTTCATCAATTTTATGTGCACTATTCAGTGATACCTATCATGCTTCTCATGTACAAATATAACCAATGTACATTTCTAGATATATTTCTTCACAAACTGAAAATTAGTATCCATTTTTAAAGCTCCACATTGATTCCTCTCCTAACCTTGACAAAGACAATGGTGCACCATGTTCACAAAATAAATCTTACAATACATTTCAATAATGCGATCAGGGAGACATGACTTACAGGTCGACATGTTTCATTTTGCTGCAAGCCCAAACGAATGCCAAAGTCCCAAAACTACACGATTCTCCTGTGGAGTCTCCTTGAGGTGCTTTTAGTGTTCCTGTTCCTCACGCTGCATATGAAGGGATTTCACATAGGGGTGGCCAAGAGTGAATGGCACTGAAGCCACCATGTGCTTTGTGGAAGATGTCAAAAGAGCTGAACTCCAAGCACTATGCTCCATAGTCTGTTCAAAAAAAGAAAAAAAGAAGAAAGAAAGAAAGAAAGAAAGAAAGAAAGAAAGAAAGAAAGAAAGAAAGAAAGAAAGAAAATTAACATGTGACAGCACAGGGGAAGAAATCATTATTTTTCCTATGATCGTCGGTTTTGAACAATGAAGGAAAAAATGCTAGGAAAGTAAAATACCCCTGAGAGAGGAGAGAAACCAGGATGGCACCAACAAAATACATAACTATATTACTGGTGAAGGTGTCAGAAGACACCAGATTGAAGACTTGAGAATGGAAGTTTCCATATCCATGAAGCAGGTAAATTATAAGTCAATCAAAATTGGACAGCTGGAAATAAAAGAAGCTACAGCACACATACGCACACACACACACGTGCCACACTGTCTGTGTTCTCAGTAACTAAGCAAGGTAGACGACATGCGGCCCATCCTTCCTGGGGTTAATGCAGGAGGTAACACTCACACTCTCCCCTCTTTCCTAGCAATAATCTCAAATAGAGCACCACAGTGAGAAAATGGTTTCTTCCTGGAGAGCCAAGAAAGTGAAACAGCTGTTAAATTAACTAATCAGACCCATGTCCAGGTCTGACAAAAGCTATGTATCTTTTTTTCTCCCAATATGTAAAGTTTTATATAAAAATATCTGAAATTATCAAGTCAACCTACCTTTCTCTGAAATTGATATCCTTTTTTTCTCTTTCCTTTTTTAAAATCTTTTCTTAAATTCTACAGGACAATTTTAAAAGGATTTGAAAGGAATATTTACATCACTATAAAACCTGTGTTTTGCAAGCACACTGATTACAGCCAGGATTTGTGAACTAAGGAGCTGGTGTTTTAGTGTTTAATAGAGTTATTTTCACCTTTTCCTTCTTTCTCTTTTGCTGGTGTGCATGGAGCCCTGAGCCCACTACACAAACACCCACCAATGACATATTCCCCAGCACGCAGTTTGAAATTTTTGATACCTCCACTGCGCTATGCAAGGGAGAGTCTCCAAGAACAAGGTAGGAAAGAGCTTGTCATTTGTCTCCAAGTATAAATACAAGTATAAAATAGGAAACTGTAACTTCACGGTACTGGATATTTTTGTATAATTGAATGAAAATACATCAGGTCATTGCTACCACTAATGATGTCTTAATGTTATTTTGCCTTTATTTTATATATTCATCATATTAACTACATAGAGAGCATACATTATGACTTCTTACTACTTCAGTGCAGTTGTGTCAGTGGGGAATCAACTCAGATGGCCAGGCCGAATCGCAGAAATACTAACAACCTGCCACTCTCCACAAAGGAGTAAGTGTGACAGGATTTAAAAAAAAATAGTTACTCTCTGGGCCTGGCATACTAATCCTATTTATTATTTCCCAATCATTAGAAAACTTTACACAGCTGTCTAAGGATCTTAGCCACCTGTATATCTGAGGTGTATATTTGCATTACTATGTCCTTTGATACATAACACCTACACTTATCTTGGTGCACTGATACACATATCAAATCTGGACCCATTCCATCCACCCTTCTTCCACACCATGCCTCCATACAGAATAATGTGATACAAGTATATAATCATATAATATATTTTTATTATTTTATCTGCATCCTCACTTTAGCCTACTTGCTCTTCTTTCCACCCTCTCCCTCATTCCCTTTCTTCCTAAAAGCTATGTTCTTGGGAGCTGTTATCACTCATTTATTTTAGCTTTATTTTGAGATTGCTCACAGGATATTGAACTTTCTAAGCCTAATTTGTTTCATTAGACATTATGGTCTCTAGCTCCATCTATTTCCCTGCAAATAATATGCTTGTGTTCTACTTTATGACTGAATAATATCCCCTTGTGTGTATGCACCATCCATCTTCTGGATACCATTTTCCTTATGCATGCATCTGTGGATGGGCACCTAACCTGGCTCCACATCTTAATTATTGTGAATTGTGCAGCACTGAACAAGGGTTTTTTTGCCTATATCGCTGTAGTATGCTGACTTTAATATATCCAGGGGTGGTATAGTTGGGTCAAATAGTAATTTTAGTTTTAGCTTTAAGTGTGCTCTCCATACTGTTTTCTATGGAGACTCTAGTTTTCATTCTAAACAACTATGTGTGAGGTTAACTTTCTTCCCACATCCTGGCCAGCACCCAGTGTTGTTTGTATTCTAATTGGGACATGATATAATCTCAGTGTTGTTCGGTTTGCTTTTCACTAATGGCTATGTTCAATATTTTGTCATCTAATAATGACCATTTATATTAATTTGAAAAGCATCTCTTCAACTGCCCATTTGTCGACTGTGTATGTGGACTGTCATGTTGAAGTTAATTTTTGAGTTCTTTTTATTGGCTACAAATTAATCATCTAGAGAAGAGCAACTAGCAAAGATTTTTTCCCACTCTGTACATTTTCTCTTCACTTGGTTGTTTCTTGAGCTGTGCAGAGATTTTAAGTTGGATGTAGTAGCATTTATTGATCCTGATGGTAATCCCTAAACTACTGGAGTCCTACTCAGGAAGTTATTGCCTTTGATTATGAATTCAAGTGTTTTCCCTATATTTCTTCTAAGCAATTCTAAGTTTTTGTTCTTACAACTAGATCTTTTATCCCGGAAGTACTTTCTTAAACACCTTCTGGTTTTATGAGTAGGAATGAAAAAAAAATCTGAGATTACTACTTATTTTGAGATTGGTAAGATACAAGAATAGAAAAAAATGTGGTCAGCTGTGAGAGTACATTGGAGTGGGCTGTACAGCATGACCATGTATGTACTTCTGTGATCTTTCCCTGTGATTCACAGCTGTTTTTCTTACATTAAATGCACTACCACTCTCTGCAGTCCACTACCCTCCACGAAAACTTCCAAAGTGAAGCACAGTGAGCAAGGCATATTCTCCAGCAGTGGCAGGGATGTGAAATGGCTGCCTCATCAGCACCCAAGTTGCTGTGATTCTACAAGAAAAATGCCCTCTGTAAAATATGTGCAATCAAAATGCCCCATGTAGCCAGGCGTGGTGGTGCCCGCTTTTAATCCCAACACTTGGGAGGCTGAGGTAGGTGGAGCATTGTGAGTTCGAGGCTGGGTTTTGGGCTACAACGTGAGTGCAAGACCGGCCTGAGCTACATAGTGGGACCCTGCCTCAAAAAACTAGTGCCAGGAGTTCGGCTGAGTGGCTTAAGCGCTTGCCCTGGCAGGTGTGAGGTTGTGAGTTCGATCCCTGGTGCCGCCAAAAAAAAATGCCCCATGTAATCAGATCTACTCAATAAAGGCATTCTTGTTTTCAATCTACCAGGCTGGTATACACTACATAAAAATGCTGCCCCTCATTCCTTTTCTGTATGACAATAACAATGTGGGTGTATGCAGCTTAGAGAAGATCATGCAGATGAAATGAAATAAGTGGCATAGAATATGCAGCTCCTAGGCTGGCATTCTGGAAGCCCTGAGAGTTAGTCCATGGTGCAATTTTGGTGCTGTTTTTCTTCTCCTTTGGTACTCTTTCTGGTCTTCCTCTTGCTCCATCCACTTCCCCATCCCCTCCTGCACCTGGCCTTCCACTCCTTCTCTTCACACTAACCTTGATACACATTTAGGGCAAATAAGGATACAGATTTAAAAGACTTAATCTCTAGAATCCTGATTGAGATGTCTATGAGAAGGAGAACCAGTATCAAAGAAGAACAAAAGTAGAATAAGCTTCTGGGAACTCGTGAACAATCACAAACCTAGACTTCATATTTCTTTGCTGAAAAGTTGAACATTTATGTTTTTCCCTGCCAGACAATGTGTCATGTGTGTCTTTCTGATGAAGAAACAATTCATCCAAAAGTTTTTCCTCCATCCTTCATCTCCAGCTGCTGAGTAATTTACATTTCTACTGGATCATGAACAAGACAATGAATAACTGGCGTGTCCCTCCTCCACCTCAAGTTTTCCAATGAAGGCTCAGGCTCTGCCTATAATATTGATAGAAATACTATGTGTAATAGAAATCTCCTTAGGTACACAGCCTCGAGAAGGGGAGACCCAGACTGGAATCAGTGGTTTAGCACTAAAAATGTAAAAATGCTGTGGACATAGGCTGATTATTTTATATTACCTTCATACCTGAAGTGTTCCATGTTATCCAGATCATCAAGAACTTCCTAATATTAATAGAGGAAGAAGACGAAGAGGGCATGAATGTCCACCTGGATTTCATCTCTTCCCATATTCAAGAAGAATCTTCTGTGTGTTATTCACTTAGTTTTTGTTTCCTTCTTTAAAAACACTCACAAATCTATCTTTTATCTTCATTGTTTACTGTGGTAAACTGTATGTAATGAAAGTTAACACAGCTATTTTCACTGCACAATTCGGTTATTTAATGGTATTCACATTGCCATGAAACCTCCACTATCATACATATCAAAGCATTTTTCAATGTCCCCAACTGAAATTTGGCACCCATTTTAAAATATATATTCTTCTCACTTCACACTTCTTTCAAATCCATTCTGTTATTTATTATAATGAGGAGTTAAAAACCTCAAACTATAAATATAAGACAAACAGAAAGCAGAAGTTAAAAGACTACATACTTAAAACTGATTGAACTCATGACCTCATGTTTGCCAGGTAGACACTTATCACGCTGAGTTAAATCCCCAGCCCTAAACTGATTGTTTTTGCAACCTGTATTCAATGGGAAGCATCAGGTTCTGACATTAGACTTTTCTTCTATGAAGCTTCCTCAGAGCATCTTTAACGTCTGTGTTCCTCAGACTGTAGATGAAGGGATTCAGCATAGAAGTCATGACTGCGCACATCATTTAGGAAAGTATATTCTTTCTAGGAGAATGCACTAAGGCTGATCCAAGGTACATTCGAACACTTGTGTCATAAAATAAACAAACAACTGACAGGTGAGACCCCCAGCGGAAAATGCTTTATACTTCCCTCCTGATGATGGAACTCTCAGGATGGAGGAAGTGGTTTTAAAATAAAACAATAATATTATCAACATGGGAAGAAACCCAAATATGGCACCAACAAAATATGTGATTATACTTTTGATGAAGTTTTTGCTAAAGGCAAGATTAAGGATTTGAGTAGATTCACAGCAGAAACTGGAAACTGAAGCATCCATGAAGTAAATGAACTTTAAGACAATCAAAGTATGCAGCTGTAAGTCCAAAATGCTTAGGAAAAGACATGCAATAACTAGGAAGATACACACGTAAGGGCTCATAAGGACTGGGTAATTCAAGGGGTGACAGATGGCCAAACCTATCATAATCCATCACCATCAGAAGTATATCATCCATACAACCAAAATGAATAAGCAGAGACACTTGTGTGAGGCAGCCCACATATGAGATGACACACTTGTGAGCTAGGATGTTCACAATCATCTTTGGGACAGTGGTGGTGGTGAAACAGATGCCCACAAAGGACAGGTTGGAGAGGAAGAAGTACATGGAGGTGTGGAGGTGGGAGTCAGAGCTGACAACCAGGATGATGAGCGGATTCCTGAGCACTGTGTTGAGGTACATGGAGAGGAAGAGATCAAACAGGATAAGCAGCAGATCTGGTTCCTCTGAGAGTTTCATGAGATGGAATTCTAACACAGCTGTTTGATTCTGTGTATCTATATTGTCTGGACACTGCGTGAAACAGAAAAAATTACAAATAAGCATGTATTTAGCACTCTGTGTATAATTTGGACTTGCATACTCATTAGAATTTATCCTTGTATTCATTATAACCTCTTTAATGTATCTGAATTCTACCACACTCAGCTTTTTAAATAAATCTTCTCTTATAGGGCTTTTGTTATCACCTTTTTGTACACAAACACATTTCAGTTACAGTCCCTGAGCAATGTTAGAAGACAAAGAATATTGGAGACAAGAATTTCAAGTTCACAATAAAATACAGTCTATTCTTTTAATAAAGATCAAGAATAATTAATAACTTTCCTCCTTTAGGGAAAATCATCCTGAAGAAACATGTATTCTAATCTACCTTATTTCTAGCAAAAAAAGATCCAATATTCTGATTTTTAGAATTAAATAAAATCTCTGAAAGTGCTTAGACAACATTATTTGAACACTAAAGGTTGACAGTTCATATTTATAAAGCATTCACCAGGTGATAAACAAGTGAATGTTTTATCTGCCCCGACAATGATATAATATAAAAATGATGCAAAACAAGAAAGCTCAAAAATAGTACAATACATTTGATAGTTTCATCAGTCATAACATAGTGACAGTAATTGACTACTTGTAAACGTATTTTATAAAACTCTTCAAATTGTTTAATTGCCTTCAAGTTTTATGTCCCATTTATCAATATTTATCTGGTGAAATACTAAAATGTTCATATACCCTGGCCTAAACCAAAACCAGTTTGATCATAATATTTGCATGTGAAGTTTCATGTTGTTCTTTCCGATATCAGGGTTGAAAACAAATTTAGGAGTGAATTTACTGGCATTTAGGGCATGATTCTGTAATATTTAAACATTAACTATTTTTGAGGCAGCTGAGCAGCAGAACAGCATGAACCTTCTAAGAGAGGATCATATTCCTCTTTAAAGGACATTTCCCTCAGGAATCTTGAGAGATACTGCTTCAAGATCTTGCCTCATGAAGCCAAAAGCCTTAAAAATATGTCCTTATATCTCAAATCACAGGATGCCAGCTAGCGGATTACAGTACCATCTGGTGTCATGAAGAAAGAAAAATCCAAACCTAGCTAGAAAGACAGTTAACTGCAAATAAAATGTCTGTCATGTGATTCCAATCAAAAGACTCAAAAAGCATGACGCTGACTATGTCTGTGTCCACAGAACTGCTATGGATGATGAGCCAGTTAATCTTCCCAAGTTTATCCATGCAAGTTTAGAATTAAATGAAAAGCTTTCTAGTGCTGACAGTCAGATCCCTGACCTGATTGTCTGGAATGTAGATAACATGAATCACTCTTCTCCATTCATTCTTTTTTTTTTTTTTTTTTTTTTTTGCAGCACCAGGTATTGAACTCACAACCTCGCACCTGCCAGGGCAGGCGCTTAAGGCACTGAGCCAAACTCCCGGCCCTGGTTTTTTGAGGCAGGGTCGCAGTATGTAGCTCAGGCCAGCCTTGCACTCGCGTTGCAGCCCAAGCCGGCCTCGAACTCACAACTCTCCACCTACCTCAGCCTCCAGAGTGCTGGGATTAAAGGCGTGCGCCACCACACCCGGCTTCTCCATTCATTCTTAAGATCTTTACTCCAAAAATCCTATTCTATGAAAGGGACTCTAGAGATCTAAAACAAAAAGCTATGGATGATAACCATCCTAACAACAAAAGGTAGAATAAAGGTCACAAAACCTGATGGAAAAGTGTGAATTAGAGAGACAGCCAAACAAAGATTTAATTTCCAGTTTTTTTGAGCTTCAGGGAAATCTTAGCTGTGGAGCAGGGAATGTAATTCTAATTGCAGAGTACTTGCATTGCATGCATAAGGCCCTTGGTTCAATCTCAGGCACAGTAAAATAAAAAGCTTAACTGCTAAGTTTTAGGTAACAACTCTTTGCATTGGTGATTTAACATGTTTCAATTTGTTTTAATAAAGATTATTTTTCAAAACAACATTAGAGCATACTATCTGTATTATACTTTAAAATTGTATTCTCTTTACTTACAATATTTGATATTGATTTGAATTACATTTTTTGTTTTAAAACCAAAAAAGAAACAAAATGATGACACAATTTCAAAACAAAATAATAGGACATTAATAATGGTTAATGTATTGCGTACTGCTATCTTGAAAATAGTTGCTCAGATTACAAGATATAGGCATGAAAAAATTAACGAACAATGAATGCACAAGCCATTCTATTTCTTGAATGAATAGGCACTAGCATTATAGTTATATATGTGTATAAATAAATATATATACATATATATGTATATACATACATAATGTTTTACCTTCGTTCTTCTCTCCTTTTCCTCATCCCAGTTGTTCCTTGCTTTTGAGCAGTCTCTTCTCCTTTCACTTTCACAACATACAATACATACCGTAGTACCTTTTTTATCTCATTTACACTTTCAGTTTTTTACACTAAGGAGTCAATATGATGTTTACACATGTGAGTCTGATTTATTTCACTTACGAATATGGTCTCAAGTTCCATTCATTTACCTATAAAAGCCTTGAGTTCTTCCTTATTTATAGCTAAGTAGTATAATATATGAGCCTTCCCTTCTTGATGTCTCTGCATGACTGTATTCTCCCACACACCTTGTTCCCAAAGGCAACTATCATCAGAAATTTGGGGGTCATATTCCTGTCATTGTTTCGACATTCCTGTTGATTACCGTTTCCACAAAACCTTTTCTAAGGACTTAATTGAAAATTCTGAAAGCAGATCTAAGTAGTGTACAGCACATACTGTCCCTAAAACATTCTACTTTACAACAAAATGTAGATTTATTGTTCTTTTTGAATTAAATACAGCTATTTAAATGACTTAGGTGATTTTGCACTACCTCAAAGAGAGAGATAGATGATTTTACTTGTAATCTTCTTATGAAGACAATCATTTCAAATGTTTTCTGATTCTCTCCATAACATACATGAGTGAATATCTCCATGAAAATGAGTGGAATATAGCTCTTTGACTTTCTGCAAGTAAGATATACTTGATTTTGCTATTAACTTGTTATCTCATTTAAAAAGTCTGTCATTACAAAATGTGCCATATTGTTTTGAATTCAAAAATATCTCAGAGGTTTATGTAGAAATAAAGTTTTCAAAATCTTTCACCAAAATTTTTCATTTTACGTTGAGAATATTATTTCCATTTAACTCTAGTAAAAGAGAGAATGTCTGGGAGTCATGAAGTAAACTTTCTTTTTCTGCATGATTGAACTGCTACAATATGTCAGTTGTCTATGAATCTCCTCTTTAAGTTCACACTACTCACTGTAAATGCAATAATTTCTATTGGCACTATATTTGTTCTATATAAGCCAAATTTGGAAGCTAAGAAATATTTGATCCTTGTGGGTGATTTGTCAAAAGAGAATTCCTATGTTAATAATATAGCAAGTTTTGCTTGGCCTGGTGGTGGTGTATCACTATAGACCCCACACTAGGAGGGTGAAGCAGGATTGCCACTGAGTTACAGACCAGTCTGTGGCATATGGCAATTTCAAGGCCAGCAATGCATGACCCTCTCCCTCTCTCTCAAAAGAAAAAGGATATATAGTGAGTTTTATGATGTATGCCATTTTTAATGGGCAGTGGAGCTAAGCTATAGAAAACTGTAAAAGCATTAAAGTGTCTTCATTTCATGCATATTTTATTTTTTGATACCAATGAAATTTCCAGCAATGATTTCAAAATAATTTTCAGTATTCAGCAGTAATTACAAGATACATACCATGGCATAGATCCAAATAACTGCTTTATCTTATTCCAGCACAGTGGGACATTAATGAAATGAATGAAACTGCAGACAGGAATGCACCAAATATGCTGATGTCACATTGACTGTGAGAAACTATTGTGAATCACTGATATTTTCTTTGTGACAAAGATGATATAGACTCGGGGAAATCAGACTTAAAAGAGTCATTCTCCCAAAACACAGCATGTACTTACACAAAAGCGAAAAGAAATAGTGTTCTTACAGATATAGAAAAATAGTAACTTCACTTCTTAGCATATTTTTCTTGAACGTTAGGATGATTTTCTCATTACTATGAATAATGATATCTAAATTTTTGCTCTGATTTTATGATTAACACAAAGAAGCACTCATTATGTTTACTATTTCCTCAATGTAGTTGTCTCAACTAGTAATCACCTCCGATGTCAATGCTGAGCCACAGAGCTACCAACAACATGCTGCATGTTATAGAAATGATATATTCAGCCCACAAGATTTAAATTCATATTGTCAGTGGTTGGGTAACATACATGAATTTGTTTTCACTTTTTCCCTGTCATACGTAAGTTTCAGAAGAGGTGAGGACAGATGTTATACACTGAAAAGCGTGGGTTTTCCTGTTCTGTATGCGCCAAAGTTTATATTCTATGTTAATAGGTCAAATATAGAAATCTAGACTTGATAACGACACTCTGTAACTGCAAAATTGTGACAGCCTCTGTAAATTTCCACTGTACCAACAGCCTGCTGTGTTTCATGGAAATGGCCCAACCACAAGAGCCACAAAGTAGCTTAAGCCCCTCACCCAAAGTTGGGATAACAGACTGTTCTCTTGGTAAGCAATCTAAGTTGCCCAAGTGTAGCGTCTATCTGGTTTTCAATAACTGACCCTTACCCGCTCCCTGTTTGCGGTTTTAAAGCTTAAAAGCCTTTGCTACTGCCTGCTCAGGGCTCTCTCCTTGGCTAATTTTGCTAAGGGGGATGCTGCTGGGTACCAGCTTAAATAAAGCACTTAGTCTGATTTTTGCCTCCAATTTGTATTAATAAATTTTGAGTACAACACAGATCCATCTCAGATATAGACTTTAATCCCTTTCTTGTTTTCTGAGTCATAACACAATCAAACCTGATCTAAAGCATCATTTGCAGGAGACTGGGCCATTTACATGAACAGAAGAAGTAAACAGCTGCAGGATATCCCAGAAAGGAGAAAAGACAGAAGGATGTGCTGAATGAATATGTGCCTTCTATCTGTAATCTTTTCCTATGATCACAATCTTTCTCAGATAATTTTTAAAGCAGTTGTAGCCAACTGGTCTGCCCTGTCATCTACCAGAAAGCCCCTATAAAAAGCACGCAGAGCAAGAAATTTCATTTCAGAAGGACGGATGTGAAATGACTAGCTGAGTTTTGCTGGTGACAACCTGCTACATTGTCCTGTCCAAGTGCTTGTGCCGCTCATCAGACAGCACATGTTAAGTAAAAATGATGTATGTTTTACATTTCTGTGAAAAAGCATAAAGAAGCACTAAAAACTGGAAACACTGTGCAGCTAAATTGATCCAGTCTACACAGAACACAGATCTCAGCACATGGCCCTCAGCATTCTCTGCATAATGAATTACACAGTATGGACACTTTCCTCCTTCTAATCCTCATCTGTATCATCATGTTCATGAACACTCTGGACAGCTGTCTTGTTTACTTTTCATTCATTGCTGGTACAAAACACCCAACACCCAAAATGAAGGAAGGAAAGGTTTATTTAGCTCACTGTTTGTGGAGGTTTCAGCCTATAATCAGCTGGTTCCAAGGCACGGTGGCATGACACTGGGACACTTCAAGGCAGCAGTCAGAGCAAAAAGCAGCCAGAGTAAAAGGGGCAAGAGCAAGCCTCTTTTTCTCCCTTATATTGTACACAGGCCACCCGCTCCCTCCAGGGTGGGTGTAGTTCACAAATTTCCTTGCCTTCCTTTGCACAGCTTACAAAGTAAGAACCCTGGCTCTCTGTTGAGTCTCTCAGTTAAACTTCTAAACTTCTCAAGTTGATACAATGTATCAACTACAACAGCCACCTAGGAAATGTTACCTGTGACTTATTTGGGTTATTGCTCATAAAATATTTGTAGAAATTAGGCCTTTCTGAGAAGCAAGCAAACCTTCATATAAGATTGCAGCAACCTTCATTACATTCAACATCATCAACCTTTCAGTGCTCATATCTTAAATATTCACTTTTTTCCTAACATTATCCTGCTCAAATCTGACATTTATGCTTATGAGAAGGGAACAGCCCCTGGCTGTCTTTTCTCCAATCTTTGACTCCCTCCCCTTGGACTGCAGCTGGGGTCGCTCATAATCTGAGTCATAGAACATATCATAGATTCTGTCCTCAGGATTGATACGAGTATGCCTCAGATAGGAATTTTCTAATGCAAAAAAACACAGAAGAGGAGAAATGCATGTGAAACCACCAAAGATGAGACATGCCTGTGAAACCAACTTTAAAAGAGATGTCGGTCGAACTGAAGGGCTGCAGGCCTGGGCTCATGTCTGTTTTTTGACCTTGGAGGTTCAATGCACAGAGGTCATAATTAGCCAAATTGGTCCACTTTATAACAAACTCTAAGGACCTTGCCATGATTATTAGAATGATGAAGAATAAGAGAAAAACAGATGTCCAGAAATGTTTGGGGAATCTGTCTCTATGCAAGTGAAAACAAAAACTACTACATATTTCTTTCATTTCTTTTTTGTAAGAATTGGATTTGTTCACATTTTTGTTTTAGCCATATTTGAGATCTGAAGGAAAGTTTATAATTCAGTGCTTCCTTTCACTGCCTCATTCACACTGTGGTGTATCCATCACTGATGTCCATATCCAGAAATGGCTCATCTTCCTAGACTGAAACTGCCTACCCATTATTAAAAACACTCCCATTTTTTTTTTGCTCTCATCACTGGTACCACAATGCTACTATCAAATATGATGAGATATTAAAGTCATTGTACTTCAAAGTAAAGTGAATGAGGATACAAGATTTAGAACTCTATATGTTTAACTTTTCCTCTTTTTGTTTTCTATTAGTATGTATTTGCAATATACGATAGTTATATTCATCTTTGGGAATTAGTACATATACATATCAACTTTTAATTAGCTTTAATCCCCCTTCCACTCCTGGTAATCCCCTCTCCTGTCAGACACTGGTCCCCTTCCCATATTCACAATGTCCACTTCCCTCTTTTCTATCATCTTTCTCGTATTTTGCTCTTTAAGTCATTGATACTTTGCATTTGTCATACAACCCTATACTTAAACTTGTTGACTCAGGCCTGAAATTAGACTGTTCTGCTGGGAGTCTTTTGGGGTCGTGTGTAATGTTCTTGTTTCTCAGGTTGCAGATGAAGGATGCAGCATAAGAATGACCATGGTGTAATGCCTGAAGCACCCATATCCATTCTTGGAAATCATGACAGATCTGAGCCACGTTGCATAGCAACGCTTGTTCCATAAATTGAACCAATTATACAGCTTAAGGTGGAGGAGGATCTATACTTTCCACCTGAGCACGAAATTCTCAAAATGGAGAAAACAATTTCTTAACAACTTAAAACTATTTCTGAGAAGAAAAAAAAATAAGCTAAATATACATAACCAGTAAACTACAGTACCATGTTAACAGGAAGTTGTTCAAACAGGAATAGTGAACAACTTGAGCAGGATTGCAGAGGCAATTGGATAATTCCACAACCTTGAAGTAGATAAATTACATAACAAAAAATAGTGCAGTAGGGAGTCCAAAAGACTAAGCAAAATGGACAACAAACAAAACAAAGAGGTGAGAGTTCATGATGACTGGGTGACAGATGATCATGAGCCTATTATAAGACTTTACAGTCAGAACCACGTCATCCATACTTTCAGGAAAGGCACAAATAGAAATCTGCATCAGGTGACCCATGTAGAGGATGATTGACACTCATCTTAGTGACAATGGTGGAGGTGAAACAGATGTCATACTAAGATGGATGGGAGGGGAAGAAGTACATGAGGGTGTGGAGGTGGGAGAGCTGATGGCCAGGACGATGAAAATGTAAAAAGAGGACAGATTGTAAATCTGGGTCCTCTGAGAGGTTCCTGAGTTGGAATTCAGGGATACATTTTACACTGTGTTGTTCTACATTGCTTGGACACCATTTGAATTAGAAAAGAGGGTGGAAACAAGGCACAGATAATTGGCATCCAGCATTCTAAATATATTTTGAATTCAAACAATCAGGAGTGTATTCACACTTCAGGCAAATCAACCTTGAAAGGTATTTTTCACTTGTGATAAAATCATTCTTCCTAGAATTCTTGCATTATTTGTGTCTGCATTATACACACACCCATTCAAGTAGTCAACTGAACATGTTAGAAGACCAGGCATATTCTTAATAACAAATCCATGATCGCAGTAAAATACAGCATGATCTTTTCAGAAAAATACAATAGAAACCAGTCTTCCCATTTTAAGAAAAAAAAATACCATTCTAGTTAAAGAACACTAAAATTATACAAATATAGTTTCTTTTAATGTAAGACTGTAGTTAAATCCCCTTTGATGTAAATATTGAAAGCACCAGAAGAGCTAGGACTGCATGACCTGAAGATGAAATTAAAGTTTATGGTTCATAATTGCATACAGTTGCTTTGTTCCATTTATCTTCTAGGTTTAGGGTTAGGGTTATCTTTTAAGGATTTCATCATCAATTCACTTATTACTTGGCTATTTATGAATTTAACTGCTCATTCAAATTTTATTCTTTTTAAAAATTGTAATATACACCTGTCATTCTTGGTTTTGATAAATTTCAATTTTTCAAATATATACATTATTTAAATGCATGCAATCAATGATAGTTACAGATCAGATAAATGGTATAGCACACATTGCACTGTTGATGTTTAAAAACTAATAAGTGATAAGAAACTACTTTCAAGCTGGGTGTGGTGGTGCATGCCTGTAAATCCAGCACTTGGGAGGCTGAGGCAAGAGGATTACTGTGAGTTTAGGGCCAGCCTGGGCCACAAAGTGAGTTCAAGGCCAGCCTGAACTGCTTTGTGAGATCAGGTCTCAAAAAGACAAAAAAAAAAAAAAAAGAAGAAGAAATTATTTTCAGGGGTGGGAGTATAACTCAGTGGCACAAAACCTTCCTGGCAAGCACAAAGTCATGAGTTCAAGCCCCAATACTGAAAAAGAAAAATAATTTTCTTTCAATTTTCTAATTTTATGAAGGGTTTATTCATTGATTGATTGATTGATCAACCTATTTAATCTCAATTTTATTTCGTATATGTCAGGGGGTCTGTGAATATTCTTTCACTATTTTTCGGATTATGAATTCTGGTGTATAAATGGTTGAGAAAGTTAGCAAAAAGAAAAACCCAAAGTCCAGATTTGATTTCAAACCTTGATATGGATTTCAATTCTCCTACTTGAGTTACCTGAGTAAGACTCAGGTTTATCAATCAACTTCCATTATGATTTCATTATGAAAAATGCAATCATGACGATTACAGGAAAAAATATAAAACACAATCCAGCTGTTTATTCACCTAAAAAACGTAGCTAATAATTAAATTTATCACACTGTTTATTGGTCATACAAATTGAGTTTCATTTAGACCGATTCGCGTATTCCATGTGCGATTTCAATTTCCCATCACTCTTACCATAGCTCTTTTACAGGTTTGTTGTAAAAAAGATAATTTAAAAAATCTGTAAAATTGCATACAGTAGTGGTTCTCAGACTCATTAATGATTAGTATTTTAAAGTATTCAAATGGTTGTGAATAATATAAATTTTGCTGTCTTCAAATTGAAATCTACTTTTATTAAGATACTTTCATGTTAGTACTAGGATTACTGCTTTCAGTAACAGCCACTACCTTTATTAAAATTTAAACATATAATAATATTGCTCTACAACTAACATTCAATGGAGATTTGAAATATTATCCCATTTTCTTTGTGAATCTTTTTTCTGTTTTTATGCCTATGGAATTTGAGGTCTGAGTATCTACTCATGATTCCATTCTCCTGTCTACCTCCAAACGTTACTACTGCAAGAATTTGGTGAGTATATTTTTCCCATTATTTCCATGTCAGTGTTGATTTATGCATCCACAAAGAGGTCTTTTAAAAACTTATCAAAAAGAGCCTAAAGCTTGTCTACAGTGTAGTCTACAGTGTAGCACCCACTATCTCTGAAATATACTAGTTTACTGTAACATGTACATTTAAATGACTCTGTGGAATACATGCAATTACATCAAATTATTTTTATTTTAAAACAAAAAAGAATAAAAACGATGACACACAAATTCAAAACAAAGTAATAGGAGATTAACAATGGTTAACGTATTGTGTAAAATTATTTTCAAAGTAGTTGTTCAGATTATAAAATATGGGCATGAAAAATCTGATCAAACAGTAAAACAATGAAAGCACAGACTTCTATTTAATGTACTAACAGAGATTAGTAGCATAGTTATCTATCATGCATATATATACATGTATATGTATATAATCCTTTCCTTCCTTTCATTTCTCTTTTTCCTCATCCCAATTATTGTTTCCTTTAGAGAAGTTTCTTTCCCTTTCACATTCACAATATCTATTGTATAATTTGGATGTTATTTACTCCTATTTTTTATACTAGGGAGGCAATACGATATTTATAAATATGTGTCTGATTTATTTCACTTATGAGTATGATCTCAAGTTGTATCTATTTACCTTAGGTTTATCCTTCTTTGTAGCTTAATGTACTCCAATGTATAAAAATACTACTTTTTTTAAAAAATGACACATTACGTTAACAGAAGAGGACATGACTGAACTTGTCATTTTATTATTATTACAATTTTTTCAAATTTCTTTTGCTCTTCTCTGTATTATGGAACTGAGAATTTTAAAAGTACACATGGAAAATAATTTTCTAATTTTAACAACTGATACATGCCTGAGCAATTTTACATTAATCAAATTTTCTCATTAAAAAATCAGTCCTTTTCTTCTGCATTATCTTAAATTTAACAAATACACTTAAAATATCTGCAAAGTATGTCTAATAATTCTTGCCTGACTGCTGATCATGAAATTTCAACTTGTGTATGGAATAAGATTTCCTGTTGACTGCAGATGCCAGGACAGTGCCTTGGAATGAGAGCCTTAAAATAAAACATCAGAGCCTATCACGAACCTATTACTCTACCCACAATGAATGTCAATCTCTCAACCTTGTTGGGCCATACTCACTGAAGGAAGTATAAAAGTGCCCATATGTGGGCACCTAAGGAAAGTTTGCAAATTAAGTATTTGGTCAATATGGGCTTTTGCATATAAAATATTCTATCACTATGGAAATAATCAGGTTATAGAAGAATACAATTTTCAAGTGGATTGGAGCTACGACAACAATCCTTTTAAACTGCAGAGGAAACAGTTTACAGACACCCAGTTTCTGCTGTTGTCAGTGAGATATATATATATATATATATATATATATATATATATATATATATATGAAGTAGAACCAAAGTGCATGGAAAGCAAATTTTGAATGGGTTTTGCAGTACATTCACCATGATCAAGAGCATACACTTCACAGTCCTGGTAGTGAAAACATGGAATATTAGAATCCTCCCATCTGGCAATCAAAATAGTCATGTTTTGTTCCCTTGTTGAGGAAACTACAACTCCAAGTGTATTTCGAATATCTTTGGCCCCCCAATGCCATTACTGGTTGATGTCATTTTTCTGCTTTGTGATGACCAATGAGTACAGATCCCAAGACCAGCCCTCCAAGTCAGCTGAGCAGTGAAGGCTCAGTCACAGTTCTCAGGGTTTATATGAATAGAAAGTCAGATGAGATCTTCCAGATGCAGTCATCAATGGAATAGGAAACACAGATAGGAAGCCAACTTACAATAATCATATGAAGGGCTGGAGGGACAGATTTATTATTATTACAGGATCATGGAGCACAATACTCAGAGATTAAAACTATTCAAATGGGTGCCTGTTACCCAAACTCTAAGAAAATAGCACTAAAAAAAGGAAGGAGACACAAGGAAAAATAATATCCACAAGTATATTTGATGTTTTTCCATAGTTAGCAGGAATTACTGTGTTTTCTTCACATATTACATTTCTATCTTTTTTGTAAGATCCATGTACTCTTTATTTTCATGCACAATAGAAACTTACCATTGAACAATAGTAAGTGCACTCTTCAATGCCGTTACTTGCATACGTGTTGCTGTGAAACCATCATCATCATCAATCTCCAGCAATTTTTGAGGCTCACAAATTAAACACTTGTATCCAATTCTAAAATTCTATAATCTTTCCTTACAAAGCTCTTGAAACTAACATTCTGCTATGAACGATGAATTTGCGATGATGAATTCACACCATTAAATTGACAAAATGATGTGATCAAAGAGGCAGGATTTACAGATCAATGTACTGAATTTATTTTGGAGTTTTTTTCAATCTTAATTATATTTGATGTCAAATGCACTAAATTAGACTGGCCTACAGGAGCACCAGCTTAGGGCATTTTAGCATTATTTTCCCTTAGTTTGAAGATGAAACAACTCAGCATAGGAATGACCAGAGTGTAGATCAATGAAAATGTAACACCAGGTACTCCAAGGTGTTGCATAAAATAAAATCTGACAGGTAAACCATTCCATGAAAGGTGACAAAGGCTTTAAAATTCCCAGTGATGGATTTCAGAATTGAAATAACAGTTTAATAGAAGAGTAAGAGATGATGTAAAAGAAAAAAATATAAAGGCATCACTCCACATGTGTAAATATTGCATTATCTCTCTGGTGTATGAAGCTGAAAACATAAATTAAGACTAAAATGTACAATAGATATTGTGAAATTAGAAGAAAGTGCCCAAAAGGAAAAGATAACTAAAGAGGGAGATGAGGAAGGAAGGAAGAAAAAGAAAATGATGGAAAAAGAAGAATAAAATGAAAGCGGGGCTGTATGAACAGGTAGAAGAATAGGGTTTGAAGGGAGGAGATGGGAAGGGGGAAAAAGAGGAATCAAGATATATTATGTACACATACAAATTCCCTATAACCAATGTGATCCTTATGTATACCCAGTTGTAGCAATAAATTTAAATAAAGTTAAAAAAACAGGATAAGAGAAAAAATATGGCTCCAGAAAATTCAAGAGTATGTAATTATTGAAGAAGTCAAGCAAGCCAGGTGACATTAAGGACTTCAGAAATTTTCCAAAGAATGAGCAATACATACATCTTTTAAATAGAGAAATTGTAATGCAAACATATTGTGCAGCTTGGAATACCAAAGGTGAATATAAAAGTACTCTAAATGAAAGGCAATTCAGGGAAATGTGCATGGTGAAAGAACAATGCAAGGGGTAAGAAATGGCCGCAAACCTCTCAAAGGTCATCACTGTCACACACATGTCATTCATACAGTCAAAAGTTATAAAATGATGCATCTGTGTCTCAAAGCCCACAGAGCAGGTGACTCCACAGTGAATTTGGATTTCCATAATCATCTTCAGGACCACAGTTAAAAAGGAAGAGATGTCAGCTGAGCGCTGCCAGAGAGGAAAGAGAAAGTGGGGTGTGGAGGTGGAAGCCAGAGGCTAAGGCCAGGTTGAGGTGCATTCATTCCAAGACATCATGAACAGATAGATACACAGATAGGAACAGTACCCACAGGAAGGGCTGCTATTCTGAATCCCCAAGGGGCCCATGAGATACAATTCTGAGACACTCAGGAGATTTTGTAGTTCTGTATGGTTTTGATGCTTTTTGAAAAGAAATAATGGTTGTAAGAAAGAGAGCTCCAGCACTCTGAACACATTTGGATTTCAAAGTATTCACATGCAAAGAAGGCAGACTTGAGTTCTAAAATGAGCAGCAGTGGTTTTTATTTCTATCAAACTAGTTATCATAGAACTCTTCCATTATGCAATCCTGTGATTTTCACTTGCTTTCCTACACAGCCACCTCATAAACACTCAGACGAATGGTGGCAGAAGACCAAGAACACAGAATCTGAAAAGGAAAAATATCGATTGTTCTCTGATTTCAGTCCTACGCAAGAAAGTGGAAAGTGTTTAGAGATTCCACAGGTGTCTCTTACGGTATTCTGATGGTTAGAAAAAATGCAAATGCTTAGTGACCGAAAAAGCAGCATTTTAATTTTTTCAGTGACCAGGGGAGGGTTTGATGTCACATAGACTCAGCATTGTGACCTCAGTTGATTTCTAGTTTATACAACTGCATTGAATAAGGAGAAGATAGACACTGGCTGTCTCATTTATAATCTCTGTCATTAATGGATAAAATGAAGATAGACACAAGCTTTGTATTATTTTCAATGTTGACACAGTTAATCTTCATGAAAGTTATGTAAAATACCTTCTAACATCTTCTGTTTTTGTATTTCTGTAATGTTAGCATTTATTTTTGCTCTTATATATACACGGTTGTTTTGTAATTGATGTGCAGTGACTCTTTAATTACTAATTATCCTGGATCTCTACCTTGTTTGACACAGATACATCAAGAATAGGACTGTGTGTTAACCTCAAAATATTACCATAATCAGTGCGGCTTCAAAATACTTAGTGTTTTTCTAACTGCACATTTATGCTTTTCCTTCTGTCCCATAGAATGAGAGACAGGAGAAAATTGCTCTTTTTTAGGTCTATATCACTGGCACATGGACCTCTAATTCCATTTAGTATCTCCAGCATTCGGTTGTTCAGATTGAATCCAAGAATTTTCCCAAGAAAAAAACAAAGAAGCAAAAAGTGAGAGAGTCAAGTAAAATTTTATCCCTTTCCTCTCGTTAACACACACAGTAGAGTCTCACATCATCACTGGCTTTGCTGCCCTTTGACATATTTTTCAATAGACCCACTATTTCTTTAATAAATGAATTATTTATTTTATTAAACCACAATGCTTCAATGTTTATAAAATCCCTTTTTTAGCCTGCACGGCACACACACTGTGGAGAATAGAGTTATTGACACCCTTACCATTAAGGGGTATGTGCAGAGAATGGGGACATTTGCAGGCATTCTGATTAGAGAAGCAGAGAAGGATACAAAACAAAGATGTTCATTTTACTACCTCCTATCACAGGTACACTCTCCTCTACAAAAAGGAGATGAAATTATTTTGCCCATAGTCATATAAAGAATATCACTAAGAAAATGGTTTGTGATAAATTAACATACAAATATTTCTGTGTTGTTTCCCTGTCATTCATTGGAATCTATCCCTTAATAGACACAGCAATTGCCACCCATCATTCTCTGCCATCAGGTACTCAAACTCCCAACACAAAGAGCACAGTGAACAAGAAGATTTTTCCTACAGTGACAGGGACTTGAAATGGCTGCTTGCATTGTCAACAGCACATTGATGCTATGATGCTCCAGTAAATATGCCCTAGGTCTTTCCTCAAACAGATCAATTTTTTAAAAATGAATCATTGTATTCTAACTAAAGAATAACAGAAGTTACAGAAATTCAGGGTTCCTGGCTTTTTTAGGAAACAATAACAATGTGAGACTGTGAAGATGAAATGACACAAGCTATACATGACACAAAAACCAAAGCTGGCATGTCAAGACGCCTAAAAAATAGTATCTGCTATCATTATTCATTATTTTCTTTTTCCAAATGTCATTGACAAAACTTTAGCATCCCTAAGAAAACAATTTGGAGAAGCACATTTTTTGAAGGGATCAGGGACTTGATATCACTGGGAAGTAGGCGCAGGTTTAAAGCAGATGATTTTGGTAAGGATGGGTTTGCAATGTGGATTGCAGGCACAAGCTAGAACCACTATTTTATGGTACACTTAGCTGAAATGCTGCATACTGGTGTTTCCTCCACCAAGTGTCATGCTTGTCTTCAGGATGACAAAATAATGCATTAGACAGTCTTTTCTTCACCCCTCACTCACACTAACTGTTTGCTCAGAATTTCTGCTGTGTCATGAACAAGGAAATGAAGAATCAGTGTGTCTCTCCCCATCAAGAGCCCAGTGAAAGCTCAGTCCCTATCTATAGCATTTCTGTGAATACCATGTCAAACAGGTGCGATCGAGATCCTTTCAAATGGAAAGAAGCAGAGACAGAGGTATAGAGGCATTAAACTGAATTTCTTTAGACATAGGGTGATCACTTACTATTATATTATCTTGAAGGATCAATGCCCCCGGCTCATAACTAACTGTTTCATTCATTTGAATAATAAAGAAATTTATTAGTTAGTATTAAGTAGCACTAATTATTAATTTTATTATTTATGATTTAATTTATTAATTAGACTTGAGGAAGGAAAAGAACAGAAAAGGAATGATACATGATTTTGGTTTATTTATACTTGTTTTGGTATATGGGAAGAAGTTTAAAAAAACAAAAAAAATAAAAACACTGATACAGAATTTCAAAAAAAAAATAATAGGGGATTAACAACAGTTAATATATTACATGTACTTATCTTCAAATTAGTTGTTCAGATTACAAGATATAGGCATGAAAAAAGATGAAAGCTTATGTCTGCTACTCAATTGGTTTCTGGTTTTTTTAAACAAAAGAAAAAAATTCGCTTGTATTTCCATTATTTTTGTGGGGAAAATGTATATAACAATTAATATTTAACTATTCCTTCAGTATCATTAATCGCATTACCATTGCTCTGCAACAACTGCCATTATGCATATCCAAAAATGTTTATTTTCCAGAACTAAAGATTTGTATCCATTTTAATCACACTGTTCTCTTCCAATCTCATGAACCTTTCATTCAGAATTCTGATATGAAATATGCTAAGAAATTAATGCACCAAACTACCAAACAATGTCCAGAAGTTAGACTTTACAAAACTAGATGTTTAGTATCTATGCCTCTTTCCACGTCTACTCTATATGGTTGCCTCAAGTGCTGATTCTAGAATTTTCTGCTGTAGAAGCTTCTTAGGGCATTTTTAATGTCTTTATTCCTCAGGCTGTAAATGAAGGGATTCAGCATAGGAGTCACAATTGTGTACATTATAGAAGACACCACACTCTTTCTGGAAGAATGCACCAGAGTGGATTCAAGGTACATCCCCATGCTTGTTCCATAAAATAAACAAACAACTGACAAGTGAGAACCACAGGTGGAGAAAGCTTTGTACTTCCCATCAGATGATGGAATTCTGAGAATGGAAGAAATAATTTTATAATAAGAGAATAATATTACTGAGATGGGAAAAAAACCAAATATAGCACCAACAAAATAAGTGATCATGTTTTTAGTAAAGTTTTCAGTACAATCCATCTTAAGAATTTGAGCAGGTTCACAGCAGAAGCTGGAAATTGAAACATCCTGGAAGTAAGTGAACTTTAAGACAATTAGATTATGTAGTTGTGAGTCCATAAAGCTAAATGAAAATGATA
>RJWM01026883.1:0-27466 GCA_004363535.1 Dasyprocta punctata | reverse complement strand
CTTATTGCACATTTCCTCCTGGGCATAAAGCAGAGCATAGCTTTTCCTCTCTCTGATAGACTTTCTGAAATTAGATGGAGAGTGAAACCATATGACAATTGCAGTTTTATAAACAGATGCATGCAGATAAAAATTACACCCCAAGATTTATCTCTATTTTTATTCTGTCCCAAACTAAAGCTATTCAACTCAATGTTCTCATTTCTAATTAATTCTCAGCAGAAGCAAAGTTATAGAGTAAATTCTGTGCCCAAGAATATTTTGCTTATAACAAATTCAACATATTTTTCTTATGTTTACATGTGTTCGGTAAGCAGGTTTTGATCAATCTTTCTGTTGTTGACTTGATAAGATTGAGAGGAGCATAGGACATTGGTAACCCACACAACAGTGGACACACTTTTGGGCATGTCACTGAGGGTATTTCCATAGATAACTGGCATATGGGACAGCAAATTGGGATGGAGAGACCTGCCTTGAATATGAATGGCATCGCCCAATAGGCTGGGGCCTCAGACAGAACAAAAACAGGCGGAGGAAGCCAGCCAATACATGCTCTTTCTCTGTCTCTGTCTCTGTCTCTCCCCCCGCCACCTGCTTGCAAGATGTGAGCAATTTTGCTTCTCTATAGTCTCTCTACCATGATGTTTTATGTCACCACAAGCCCAGAAAAAATACAGCCACCTGACCAGGGACTGAAACCTCTGAGACTCTGAGCCAAAGTAAACTTTTACTCTTTGAAATTGATTTCCTCTGCTACTTTTCTTCTCAGTGAAGGGAAGTTGACTGACACCAGAGGTGTCTTATTGGATGCCTTTTTCCTGGTAATTAGTAATAGATTAATGTATCTCATCTGAAGCTTCCACAAGCAGAACAAAAACACTTTGAGTCTTCCTCCAGTCTTTTGGTAACTTCAGTCAGTATGAAGCATCAATTTAAACTAAATCATCATCCAGCACTCTAATCAAACAAGGTGAATACTGCATTTTGTGAATAATTGGATAAAAGAATGAATCCAGAATGAGGCAGGTTAAAGCAATGATGTTAATGATTTAGTAAGTCCTGTTATGAATGTTCATGTAGCTAGGAAGTTGGCAGGCAGCATGTTGGCAAAGAGGAAAGAATGTCATTATCAAAATTAGTCACTGCAAGTTAAGACTTAAATTTTGCCTGAGCCAGGTGTGGTGGCTCACCCCTCTAATCCTACCACTCGGGAGATGGAGGCAGGAGGATCCCTGTGAGTTTGAAGCCACCCTGGGCTACCTAGCAGGCTGGTCTGCCTGACCTACATAGTGAGACTCTGTCTCAAAAAAGCAAACTAACAGCAACAACAGCAACAATAACAACAACAACAACAACAACAACAAATTTTCCCCGAGGCAGGTACTAAGCTGTTAAGGTGTTCTTACAAATTTTTGTCATGCAGAATGCTGTGAATATTTTTCAGATCTCACCTGGTAATGAAAAAAGTGAACAACCCTCTGAAAACACTACTTATGGGATCCTGTGATGTCAAGGGCAGAAGGCTGAGTTTGTTCTCAGGCTTGTACTCTCTTGGGGGTCGCTGGAGCCCTGGGCCATGCAAAGGGCAGGAAGAAGGATTCTTGCTTTCCTTTCACTGTGCCCTTTCTTTGGATACCAGGCTACAAATAAAATAATTAGAAGAATTCTGAAAAGAGGAGAGATGAGACATACAGAAAAAAAAAAGACTATGTATATATGCATACATACACATGATGTAATTTTGATGCAGTAGTTAATTTACTACTCAAGAGCTTTGACAATAGCTAGCAGAGAACTAAAAACAGGGCTAAAATTATTTCCAGTGGAATTTCAGATGGGGGGGGTCTGCTTTTTATCACAAACACACCTTGAACTTTTACTTAACCATAAGCACATATTACTTTATTATAAATACTGTGCTATAAACCAAGGGAAGTAACAAAAATATGGCATAGACTAACATGCCAAAAATGACATCAAAAGTGAACTAAGTATGCAAACACTGATTTGGATTACATGAATCTACATTTTACAAAAATCCCCAGAAAACAATACTATCAAAGAAATCTTGAGTTCTTACTGTGTATCAGGAATTGTATTTAGAACTTTATATAAATGGACTTTCTAATCTTTGAGAAACTCTTTGCAGTGAGTACTATTGTCCTCATTTTACAGAAGACAATGCCCAGTAACACAGTTAAGTTGCTTAAGTTTAAACCAGTAGTTTCAGAGCTAAGATTCAAACTCAGGTGATCACTGCCCCATGCTGTACTCATCCACTTTTCCACACTCAGGTGATTCTGAGGCACAAATCTTAGAAGGTCGATTTAAAGGGTAGATTTGTGGCAGCTTCTGATGAAAACTTTCCAATGTATGCCTTGGTAAGTGCTGCAGTGAATATGTAATGGTCCTTATATTTGCTCCTAAACTTAAATCTCTGGTGTGGATGTTTCCACTGCAATTTTGTTCTGCTTATTGCACTATGACCTATTCTATGTATCTCAAATACACCTGGTCATGTAGTAGGACAAATTCAAGCAATTCCCCTGCTTGAGGCTCTTTCTTTTAGTACTTCCTGTCTCAGCAAAGGAAATCACCTTTTACACACTTGTAAATCTGGAGTCACCCCAAAGCCTCTTTTTCTGATCACTGCAAATTGCCCGGGTTGGCCTTGAGGTGATCATTATTAAACTATTAACTCTCACAAAATTCGAGTGGAGGAGAACTTAATTGCTGAGAGGATTAACATTAAAAAGAAGTCAAATAATTTTTATCAGGATAAAAGGAAGGAAGTCTCGAGGGCATATGGGAATCAGCAAGATCTGACCCTTTGCCAGGTTCAAGGTTCAAGAGTGAAACATTGCTTCAAGAAGAGCGCCCCAGGATACTCTGCATGTTAATTGGTCCCCCGGGATTCATTTCACAGTGTTCAGCCAACCAGGCACTCAGAACCCTCTGTAGCTATGGTGCAAGGGGGTCTCAGTCACTTCTTGAACTGGGTCAGATCTTGGCATCATTTATGTGGTGTCTTGGTTACTTTTCTCTCATTGCTGAGACAAAATACCTGATGCCCAAAATTAGGGGAGGAAAGGTTTATTTCTTACAATATTGGAGGTTTTAGTCCATACTCAGCTGACTCCGAGGCAGGAGGGCATGGTGGGGCAGCCATTTTATGGCCACCACAAACAGCAAGAGTGAACAGAGCAAAAGAGAGGGAAAACAAACCTTCCTTCTGTCCTTACACTGCATGCCGGCTCCACCCCTGGGTAGGTGTAGCACTCACATCCCCAGGCCCCGTGCTAGACAATGAACCAATCACAAACACTAGATTCAGCCATGTCCATGACTAAATAAGGCTTGGACAGGGGGCCAACTAGATACAAAACATAACGTGTGGCGCAAATTTTACAGGCATGCAGAATGCAAAAGTTGTGGTGTCAAAGAGGCTTGCACCCAGATTTTAAAAGAAGGCCTGAAAATACAAGCAGTGTGCACCTCATAGGGCAGTACATGAAGCTATGAGAGTGAAACTGCAAGTTTAGTAGAGATCCCAGGAAATTGGAGTATTCAGGATCATGAAACATCTGAGGAAAGCACCTACAGTGAGCTAAGCTACTCCAAGAGAAAAGCCATGAGAGCTGCAATTAGCAAAGTCATAGGGGCAGGAATGCCCAAGCTCTTTGGTGTTTCCATCTTTGCCCCCTGTGCTGAACATACACTACAGGATTTAATGTTCACCCTGATATATTTCAGTCTTGCTGTAATCTGCTTTTTTCCTACTCCCCTGTTACTCCCTTTTGGAACGGTACTATTTGTCCTGCTCTTTCTGATTTTTACATGGGTTCACAGCTAAGAGTTTGCAACTGGAACATTTCAATACTAATGAAACTGTTAAGACTTTGATGACACTTAGAAGTGGACTAAATTCATTTCGCTTAAAGAGATAGGCATGGGTCTTTTGGAGGCTAAAGGGAGAATATTATGGTTTAGATAAAGAATGTACTCTAAAGTCCTCATGCACCTATTGGTGAGGATTTTGGAGGGCAGTTGAATCATGGGGGCCATATAACTGACTTGCTGTTGGGAGGGGAATCTGGTTGAAGGAGGTAGGTCACAAGAGACATGATGTAGAAGGGCGTATCTTGCTTCCCATTTCCTCCATGGTATTTTTGCTTTCTGGCCACCATGACCTTAGCAGCCCCTCCCCTCAGGTTCTTCCACCATGCTACCCGTTTTTCAGCTCACTGGCCAAGGACCGTAAACACGAACCAACATAAACTTCTCCTCCTTTAGGTCATGTGTGTCAGATATTGTGTTTTACTGATGAAAGCAACTAGGGCAATATACAATAAAATTCATTTTTATATTGCATATAGTTTTATGAGTTTTAACACATGTACAGAGTCATATTATTAGCTGTACATTAAGAATGTGTAATATTTCCATTATTCCAAACAACTCCCCTGTGTTAGTCCCTCTTTCCATCCCTAATCTCTGGCAACTACTGTAACTATATTTTTGTCTTTCAAGATATCAATAGAATCATATCATACATAATAATTTGGGGCTGGGTTTCTTTAGTCAGCATTATGCCTTGGGAGTTCATCCAGAACATTATGTGTAGCAGCAGTGTCCTCCTTTTTATTTTTAAGAAGCATTCCAATTGATGTATAACACAGCTTTTTATTGTATTCACCCACCAAAGAGGTTTTGGGATATTTCCAATTTTGGGTGATTATGAATAAGGCATCTATAAATATCCAGTGTAGGTTTTCTTGTGTAATGAAGTTTTTGATTTCTCTAGTATAAATACCTAGGAGTGGAACCATTGGGCCTTGTTTTAGCTTTGTATATATAATAATTGCACCACACACTTATATGCATTTAATTTTGTTAACATTTTTAGGAAACAAAGTATGGTCCATTCTTCCCACTTCCATCTAGGGACTATCTCAGCTCACATCAGCAAAACTTCTTTTCTCTTTGGATTTTAATCTTTCTAGTCCCATTTGCTTTCACAACTTTCTAATGTCTTTTAAAATGTTATTTTGTATATCTTATCCATTTTCCCCTAGTTCTGGCTGCAGTGACACTAGTACTCAGTATCAGTACTTTCTTCTTCTTTTCCAGATATTAATGATATTAATTTATGTTTCACCATTTCATCTTGGTTGCACAAGATGTTCTTCACATATCTGAAATGATTGTGCAAATAATGTGCAATAGCAGAAAAATAATATGTGATTTGAATCTACCCACACATATAAACAGTCTGGGGAAGCAATTAGAGCAATTGTAGCTAAAAAGTAATAAATCTCTCTGCTTGAATATTTTGTTTCTAAGCCTGTGTGTAATTTAATTCTATAAGATTCTGTCTTTTCAAGCTGCTGAAAAATTTATCAATTTAAGGGTAAATATCTAGAAACTGTTTAGCAGAGGAGGGAAGGTTAATGAGCTGAGACTTAACCAATGAAAAGAAGCAGCCATGCAAAGGATGGGATGAGCATCCCCCCCACCCCCAGGAGATCCATGCACACAGAGGCCATGCACTGGGGAGCGGGGACCATGGCCCAGTGAAGGATTTGAGGCAGCACAATAACTGAGGAATACTGAGGTTAAGACATAAGCAAGGGCACTGACTCAGGACTCATGGTCCAGTTTTTGTCTTATTCAATGGGAGGACTATCTAATGATTTATATGTTAAAACATCTTTTTCTTCTTCACAGGGCAAAGATGTCTGTTCTATTTATTTGCATATCTCACTTAACAGAAAGAATTTTAAGCCTGTACTTCCAAAATATTTCTAAAAATAAAAGTGTCATTTCCCTTAAATAATTAAACAGCAGTAAGTATAAGCTATTAGGTTTTAATTTTTTTTTTTTTCGGCACTGGGGATCAAGCTCACAGCCTCACACCTGCCAGACAGGCGCTTAAGCCATTGAACCAAACTCCCAGCCCTAGTTTTTTGAGGCAGGGTCGCACTATGTAGCTCAGGCCGGCCTTGTGCTTGTGTTGTAGCCCAAGCGGGCCTCGAACTCACAACGCTCCCCCTACCTCAGCCTCCCGAGTGCTAGGATTAAAGGCATGCGCCACCACGCCCGGCAGGTTTTAAATTTTAAAATTAAAAAATATATTTCAAAAGAAATTTTTTTCTTCTGACCTCAGTGGGGCTGGTGCTGTTGGGTATACCTTGCATGTGAATTTTGAGGTGAAGACATGGGAAAGAAGAATTTGAGAAGCAGGAAGGAAAGTGTGGGCAGTGCTGAGCTGGTGTGATGAGTTGCAGAAACAGGGAAGTTACTTTTCACACTCAAAGTCTTCTTTGGACTTCTTGTCTGGTTTCTGAGATCAACTTTCCCTCCCTTACCCACTGTGTAGCTTTTCCTTTCAGTATTCAGTCAATAAAACATTTTGGAAGACTTAAACAGGATGCTGGATTGGAAACCACCCGAACTAGACCAGTCTACTTTATCTGATTAGGCTATTTCCTTGGCAGTTCTATGTAAAGGGGTAGCTGTAGGGGAATTAATAGCATTATAAAACCTCTGCCTGTTGTCAGAGGACAGTTGGGAGTGGAGTCCTAAGAATTAAAAAGTATTATTGAAAACAACCGTTAACTAACCAGTCTTCTGGCCATAATTAGACCTGCCTTCAAATGGAAATAAAAATCAGAGTAGTAAAAAAGATGATGCCTCTGTGAATTCCACTCTGAAATGTTTCTATCCAAGGGCATAACTGGGGGAAGGCCTGAAGAAACAGTAAAGGCATCGGACGTGTCCTTCCAGAAACAACCTCTTGTGGCTGCTGGCTAATGACTGCTTAGGAAATACGGTTGAGTGTTTTTCCACAAAAAATGACACCTCTCATAGGGTGAGGTTTCTAGATAGGAGACAGGAGAGTCTCCCTCACCCCAAATGGATAGTGCTTTGTGGCTTTGTGTAAATTTCTGTGCGACTGACTTCTGGCTCTGATTTTTCACATATATATTTGTCCAGGGCGGGAGGGACATTAGTAGGGCGTGGGGAGTGGGCATTAAACAAACAATCCTGTAAAGCTCTGACGGCACACTGAAGAGAGGAAAGTAGTTGGCCTGGAGTTCACAAAAGCATTCTTAGATTGGGATGAAGGAGAATATCTTCTCTTCTACCTAGAGGGCACACCCCATAGGATGGTTTTACATTTATGGAAGAATAGATATCACAAACTATGTGTCTAGTATGTGAAGATAATGTGGTAAATATACATATTTATGTAAATAGATATATTATGATATCTGTATATAATGAAATATATACAGTGGAATACTCTTAAGCCTTTAAAAAGAAGGAAATCTGGTATTGTGACAGCATGGATGTTATGGCTTGTGTTTAGATGTCTCCCCAAAGTCTCATGTGGTCACAGGTGGACCTTTTTCAGAAGTAGCTGGATCTAGAGTGCGTGATTACTAAATCAGTTCACTGAGTGGTTTGGCACCACCCTAATACTGGTAGCCTAGAAAGAATACGAAAGGGGCAGAAAGTTCTTTTGTTGCGAAGAGAATTAAAATTTTAAATGAAAGCTTGCCCAGGATGTCTGCCAAGACTAAGTGGACATGTCCAGCAGGCCAGAAAGCAGAGCACTTCTTTCTTTATCTAAACCCCTGTCTTTGTTGGGCTGTGTAACTGATGGCCTTGCAATGTAACTTAAAATGGAACGAGACATTTCTTCTTTTGTATAAACCATGCTTTGTATAACTCATAGCCTTATTTTTTTCAATGACAGCTTTCCCCTTTATTTATAACTTAAATTCATTCTATTTTTATTTATTGTTTTTTATTTGAAAAACAAAGGATAAAATGATACAGAATTTTAAAAAAAGAAATAGGAAATTAACACTGGTTAATATACTGCATATTGTTATCTTGAAAGTGGTTGTTCAGATTACAAAATTTAGGCATGAATGAAATGATCAAACAATCAGACAATGAAAACACAAACTGTTCTTTTTGTTAAAAAGAGATTTGCAGTATCGTTATCTATCTTGTATTTGATTGCATACACATGTATGTGTGTGTGTATATATATATATATATATATATATATATATACACACACACACATATGTGTATATATGTGTGTTTCCCTTCTTTCTTTTCTCCTTTCCTCTATCCCGGTTGGTTGTTCTTTCCTTTGAGCATTTTCTTTCCATTGTCACAATATCTATTGCACATTTTGAATCTTATTTGTCACCTGAAATGTTTAGTCTCCCTTAACAACTCATGATAACACTCAACCCTCCAATCACATGCACCAAATCTGCCTTTGTACCTCCCTGCTCTTTGTACCTACTTTCTCTTTAAAGAAGTCCTGAAGCCCTGCCTGGTGGATCTCTGGCTCTTTAGAAGAGGTTGTAGTCGGAAGCCCACCAGTGTAATAAACTGCCTTCCTAACCTCCTTGCTGCTGTTTCTTCCTGTGTTTGGTCCACTTTTCATAACAGTTGCTTTGCTACTTTCTGGGGGCCATGAACTATTTTCTCCTTGTTGCTTTTGCTGTATTCCACCTTCCATGAACACTTCTCTGGAATCCCCCTCTGCCAAACCACCTTGCCTTGGTCCTAGCCAATTATGGACCAAAACCGCTACAAACTGTGAGCTAAATAAACCTTTCCCCCTTTAACTTGGAGTATTAGGTATTTTGTCTCAGCAAGGAAAGAAAAGTAACTAACACATTGTATAAACTTGGCAGACACTGTGCTAAGTGAAATGAGCCAGGCACGGAAAGCCTGTGTAATCTCACAAATATGCGAAATCTAAAAAATCAGTGGTAGTTACCCCTGGTCAGCAGTGGTCCAAGGATACAGTGTTTCAGTTGGGATGACTAAGTGCTAGAGATCTATGGCACAGCAGGTGACAATAGCAAATAATAATGGATTATATACTTGCACATTGCTACAGGAGTAGACATGAAATGCTCTCAGCACAAAACATAAGTGGAACAATGCACATGTCAGTTTGATTTGATCATTTCACAATGTATCCAAATATCATATTGTATTCCACCATTGTATAAAATTTTTGTCAATTATACCTTAAAGTGAGGGGATGAAAAAGTTTTGATGTTTTAAGAAATTGAATTCTTTCAACTGTAAACATTTTAAATTTCATCTACTTTAGATCTTCATCTCAACTCCTGAAGTATCAGCACAGGTTCTGGGCAGTCAGGATCACACAGGGCAGAATTTTAGGTACTAAACTGGGAGTGGTGGTGAATGCCTGTAATCCCAGCACCTGCTGAGCAGGATGGCAAGTTTGAGCCCAGCTTGGACAACACAGCAATTTAGCCAGACTGTGTCTCAAAGCCAAAGCCAAAGCCAAAGCCAGAGCCAAACCAAAAGAGAGGACCTTGTCATTTAATCAACCCCTTCATTTTTAAATTCAGGTAACAAACAGGTGCCTTGAGTAAGGATTTCCACACAGTGATATCAGAGTGTCCAGTGCTGGTACTGAAGCTGGCTAACTTTTTTTTAGCTCTATTCCAAGACATTACAAGGCCTGCGTTGCCAGGTCTCGGCCATTTAGTGCAGGCAAAATTTAGGTGTTGGTGGGTACCTCTCCAGGGTGGCCTGAGGCTCCTTTCTAGCTAGGTACCAGGCCTGCAAAAACAAAAGTCAACACTGTGCTTTGTGTCCAGGAGTTCTGTCTTCAAGAAGCTTGTGGGACGTTGGAGAAGCCCAAATACATGCCCACAAATATTTAAAGAATGGCTTTGAACAATTAAAGGAAAACGCTTTTTAATGGGACAAGGCATAGAATGAGAAGGGTGTTTTAGGAACTCTGGAAAGAGAGCTCAAACAGGATCCATTATCAACATCAGTTTCTGCCCAAGCCTAGACAAATAGGTCAGGTCAAGGCCCCAACGGCCAGAGAGATCAGGGAGCCGCCATCCAAGGATGTGCTGGAAGCTCTGGGGTCCCAGCGTCGGTTTGTTAGCGGAGCCGGTGGTCCGCAGTCCGCGGCGGCGCGGCGCGGTGCGGACAGCGGGGAGCGCCCGGGATCCCTCAGCCCGGTGCCAGCGCCGGGGCTCGGCCGGAGGCAGCGAGGGGCCCCGGGTTTCCGGCTGCAGCCTGAGTGGGGGCGCCTCCATCCGCGCAGGGGGCCGCCAGCTGCCGAGCGTGGCTTCCACCTGCCACGGTGGCCCAGCTCTGATGAAGTCAGGGCGCTTCCCTGCTGCCAGCGAGGAGCCCCGCGCCCCACCTCCAGTCGGGGTCCCTCTTGGTTCCTCCTCCAGGGATGGAAGTAGGGCGGCGGGGGGTGGGGGGTCCCGGTCCTCTGCGCCCCGGTGTCTCCGAGCACCAGCACCTGAGCCCCAAGGGCTGGACCTCCAGCGGCCGCCAGGCGGGGCTTCTGCCGCTGCTCCGCTTTTCTCTGCTCGCATCCTGTGCACCGCTCCCCTGGGCGAGGACGCGACCTAGGACCTTCGGGAGCGCCCGGGGCTTGGAGCTGCAGGTGCTGAGGCCAATCAACGAGTGTGCCGACGGGTGACCCGTGCACATCTTGGCCTTAAACCACCGTTCTGAGCACACCAGCAGCATGAGTAGAGGTGAGGCGAGGGTTTGGAGTTGGAGGAGTAAATGTTGGATGGGCGGAGAATGTGCGTTCCTCTGGCTTCCGGCAGGCAGGTGCTGCGCAGATGGGACACTGCCTTCTGAAAGACCTCCCACCACCCCGCTCAAACTCCAAGTTCGTTTACAAATCTCCAGCTTGTAACGAAGTGTGTGTTGCTGAAGACCAGTATCAGGATCACAGAGACGAAAGGGTTAAATTCCGGGAGCCTGAAGTTTCTTCTAGGCGCTTTCCCTTTCCTTGCTAATCTCTAGGGGACTCCAGTGAGACCCAGAAGCTGCTAGTTGTAAGGTAATTTGGGTGGCGAGCTCCTCACCTTGTTCCTTTTTCCCCGAGAGGGGCGGAGGCATTCGGTGGGCCTTCGGTGTCCCTAGAGCACCCTCTGCTTCCAAGTGCAAGTTACAGGGAGAGACTGCAGCATCTCAAGGCTCTGGACTTGGGGTCAGAATTACTGCTTTCCTGCTGGTGGCGCTGTTCTCTGGTATGATCAGTTCCAGGAAGTTAGATGCCCCTCTGAGAGCAACTTCTTGTTTGCTCTGCCTGACCTCCTCTAGGAAGAGAAGAGCAGGACTACAGATTTAGCTCCTCACCTTTTCTGGGGATGGGTGAGTCAGGATTGCTGGATTACAAGAGGATGAGAGGGGAAAGCAGCTGGTAGTGGACTGCAGCTAGCGAAAGAGCCGGAAGGAA
Source organism: Dasyprocta punctata (assembly GCA_004363535.1). NCBI lineage: Eukaryota > Metazoa > Chordata > Mammalia > Rodentia > Dasyproctidae > Dasyprocta > Dasyprocta punctata. Next base: position 16,170 of record RJWM01026883.1, on the reverse strand, counting down.
GGTTGGTTACTTCAGCGAGAAGCTTTAGATTTTTGAAAAACTTATGCATCTTTTAAATCGGAGAGATCCAATAACAAATAAAACACTGGAAGCAATACATAGTAATGCAACGTTGATTCAGTACTCTTTTGTTCGATTATATTAGGCCCGATGGTAAGGGCAATTATTCTGAAGACAATAAGAGGTATTACAAGGGGAAAGGAGGAAGGAAGGAAGGGAAAAGGAAAAAGACACAGATTTATATGAGGGTATACATAAGATGGTTAAAAAGACTATACTACTAGATGCATTAACTGGTGAGAGAGAACAGTTGATACTCATATGATTAGATCAATTTTACATGTCTATATCTGTCAATCTGAGCAACCCCCTTGAAGGTAACAATATACAATGTTACAACCACTGTAAACCTATAATATTACAGTATCAGAGATGTTATTGTTGTTTGTTGGTCCCTTTAGCTTTTTGTTTCTCTTTTCTGTGACCATTATTTTATTCATTATTGGTTTTATTCTGAACTATTTTGTTTGATTATATTAGGCCTGATGATATGGGCAGTTATTTTAATGACAACAAAAGGTATTCTAAGGGGAAAGGAGGAAGGAAGGAAGGGAAAAGGGAAAAGACATAAATTTACAAGTAGGTATACATGGGACAGTTAAAATGACTATATTACTAGAAGCATTAGCTATTAAAAAAACAGTTAATACTCACGATTAGATCAACTTTACATGTCTATATCTGTTAATCTGAACAACCCCTCTGAAGGTAACGACATGCAATATTACAACTACTGTCAAATTTCAACCATCTCATTGTGTAAACCTATAATGTTATCGTATCGGATTTGTTGTTGTTTGTTGGTCTTTTTGCTTTTTGTTTCTCTCTTCTGTGTCCATTTTCTCTTAAATAAAAATATATATATATAAATCGGAGAGATCTATTGTACTGTAAGGTGATCCAGGATATGTTAATTTCCTGGAAAAAAGTCCTCTTTGATGTCCTATAGCTGAGGGCTAAACAGTGCTCAACAGATAATAAGAGCATTGGCATTTAAGAAGGACGCCTTTCATAGTGTTTCCATTGTCATATTCCCAGAGAGATGTCACTTTTAGTTGTGTTTATTGTCAGTTTATTTTAAAAAAAAAGAACATTTAAAAAGCAGTGCTTTGTTTTTCTAGATCCCTCTGGTGCCCCTGCAGAGATGCATTAATACAAATCATGACGATAGCAGTTCTAACATCATCAGTTAATTTTGTCTGGTTTTGAACTTCATGTAAACGTGTAGTAGTTTGGATCTGGCTTCTTTTGCTTAAAATTATATTGTGAGATTTATCTGTGGCTGTCCTTTTAGTAAACAAATGCATGTACATGTGGAAAAAAATTACATCATCTTACGATTATCTTAGTTTGTTTTAAACTAACTGGTGTTCTACATATTAGTCTCTTGTGTATGTGACAACTGACTAAAACTTTTTCGCACTCTGTAGGTTGTCTGTTCAGTCTATTGGTAATTTCTTTTGCTGTGCATAAGCTTTTTCATAGACTGGGATCTCAGTTTTTGATTCCTTGTATTATTTCTCATAAGATCAGGGTTTTGTTCACAAAACCTTTGCCTATACCTATGACTTCAAGAGCTGTACCTACTTGCTCTTCTGGTAGGTAGATTGTGTTTCTCTTTTAATGTTTAGATCTTTGATCCATTTTGATTTTACTTTAGTACATGGTGAGCGACATGGGTCTCGTTTTAGTCTTAGGCATGTGGGAAGCCAGTTTTTCCATCACTATTTATTAAAAGGGACTACCTTTCTTCCAGTGAATGTATTTGACCTTTTTGCCAAAGATAAGGTGACTGAGTTGGTTTAGAGTTGTTCCTCAATCTTTTAATCTATTCCATGAATTTTCAGGCCTTGTTTTTTTTTTTTTTTTTTGACAGTACCATGCTCTTTTTATCACTGAAGCTTTCTTTGTGGTATTGTTTCAAGTCAGGGATTGTGATGCTCCCAACTTGCTTTGGTTACCTAGAATTGTTTGTGCTATGCTAGGTCTTGTCTGGTTCCAAATGAATTTTGGGAATGTTTTCTCTAGTTCTGTGAGGTATGATAAAGACTCAATCCCAAAATAGGCATCTGAGATTAATACACATATCTCAAAGGGAGAAATACAAATGACAAATAAATATATGAAAAAATATTCAACATCATTGATCATTTGCGAGATATAAATTAAAGTAGTCCTAAGAGTCCTATCTCCAGAAAGAACAGCTATTATCAAGAAATCAACCATAACAAATGTTGAAGGGACTGTGGGGTAAAAGAAACTCTCCACTGTGAGTGGGAGTATAGACTGGTATAACCACTGTGGAAATCAGTGTGGTGATTCCTCAAAAATGTAGAATTAGATGTGTCATTTGATCCAGCTGTTTTCCTTCTGGGTGGGTTCCTCGAAGAATTAAAAACATCATACTATAGCAATATATGTGCACCCATGCTTATAGCAGCACAGTTTGTAATAGCTAAATCATGGAAACAACCCAAATGCCCATCAGTTGAGGAAAGCATATAAAAGATGTCAGTTTTTCTCATACAATGGAGTGCTACTTAGCCATAAAGAAGGATGAACTTGAGACATTTCTAGGTAAATGGATGCACATTGAGACCATACTCTTAAGTGAAATAAATTGGTCACACATGTGTAAATATTGCATTGTTTTTCTGGTATGAGAAACTGAAAGTAAAAATAAGGACCAAAGTGTATAATAGGTATTGTGAAACTGGAAGAAATTATTCAAGAGAAAGGAGAACTAGAGGGGGGAAGGGGGAAGGAAGGAAGGGGAAAGAAAAAAATGATAAAAGGATAAAATGAGAACAAAGCTTTATAAATAAGGAGGGAAAGAAGAGTTGAACAGAGAGGAGGGATTTGGGAAAAAAGAGGAATCAAGATATATCATATATAAGTACAAATTATGATAAATGTGATCATTATGTATATCTAAACTGTACCAAAAAACTTAATAATACTAAGGCTAATTTGTGAGATGTAACAGAAATAAAATGTCACCTACATCTTGTCAGACTCCTCTCATGCACCCAGACAGTAGGCTGGATATTGGAGAAACAGGTGGCAGAGTTAGGGAGGTTGTTCCCCCCAGTTCTCTGCTTAACATGATTGTTTTATTAACTGTAAACCATGACATTGTGGTAAATGTTGCAGAATGTGTTTGAGTGACAAGAACAGAGAAGGTTGGGGCTCACGTTCTCCTAGACATTCTCACCGAGGATGTAAATATGTAGTGGTTCTTGAAGGATGAGTAACAGCTCACCATGTTGGGATTTGAGATGGAAACATGGAGGTTGGTACAAGAATCCTGTGTTTAGGTTGTCTCTGAATTAGGGGAATATCTGCCCTAGGGGAATTTTCAGGACCATCCTCCATCCTAGGACTCTGGTGAGGTCTAAGGAGAAGATGTCATGAGGCTTAGCATCTGATGACCGTGCAGAGCAAAGGTTACTGTCATCAGGAACTACAAGCAGCTCCACCAGTTCTTACTGAACATGGTCCAGATGCCAGGAACTTCTTGAGTCTAGCACCAAGAGTGGAGGATATAACTCTACCTTCATGTGCTTTCTACGGCTGCAGTGAAGGCCTGCTAGTTTGTGTGAGGAGAAGCGAGGTTGAATGGAAGGAAGCACAGGGAAAGGAGGTGAGTTTGGAGCACAGCATCTCTAACCAGGTCAAGGTGCGGATGTCTGGCTGAGGGAGAAGAGTGAAGTCTGTACAACTAAATAGAGAAAACAGAGTGGTTTAGAGGATATTATGGGCTTCGAGACGAGTTGAACTTAACTTTAATTCAAATTCTAAAGCTATCAAATGAGCTAGTACTGTTGATAAAATCCATTTCTTTAAGCTTCTAAAATGGGTACTTGTAGTTATTAATTTAGCAATGCTTGGAAATCTGTCGATATCATCTTCCGGGAGGCCAGTTAGCAGACAGGTCTTAGAGATGAGTTGTGTACTGGGGGCTGCGGGAACAGTGGTAATGAGGGAGAAGGGTACTGCTTTCATGGAGAATCTTTCGTAGGGTCAGAAAATTGGGTAAAAATGAACTTAGGACTCCTTAGTTATAAGGCCTAATCAATAGAGATATCATGACAAAGAAAGATGTTGAAAAGATTACATAAGGCGATGCTGAACTGATGGGAAATTAAAAGCAGATCAAGGCATGTCCATTCAGTCAGTGTTGTGTCAATATAAAAATCCTTGACTGTTTTGAAGATGTTTTAAATTCTCACTTTAGCTGTTTTAACACATGGATACAGATGGTAGCCCTAGAAAATGTACACTGAGGGTCTGAGGGTCTTTATACCTGTGACTGAAAATGAGGTCTTGCTCTGTCACCTCCAGAGCACCGCCCATCAGTGCATCTCGAGATGACATTTCCTATCACTAGCACTGTCTACAAAACCACTTAGTTAAGAAGCTGTCCTGAATTTGTCTAGCAAAGATGTCCCAGTGATGGGAAAGTATCAGTTTTCAGTGAGACTAAGATAATAGCTCATAAATTTGATGGGCTTTTAGTCAGATTTTATATTGATCCTGAGCTTGAAGCTTGTCGGAAATTGGAGTTTGAAACTGCCAGTGGAGCCTCCCATTGGGCTGCTCTAGGAAGTGATATTATCTTTCAAGGTCCTCCTCCATCTTGGTCAGCGAACATCCCTTCTTTCATCAACATTCTGGTGGTTGGCATTTGAAGTAGGGAGACTGTGAGAGTGCGGGACTTCATCAACCCAGCTGTGATCAGTACGCTGTGTGCTTCCTGGAGGCCCCAGTGGTGAGGACACTTCAGACGTGAGCTGTGAGCTACAACCATCTGAGTTAATACTACAGCTCACTTTCTGCTGGGGAAGTCCCAGGTGAGCCAGTGAGGACCATGGGTGGAATGAGCAGTTAGAACAAAAAAGTGTGTGTTCACATCCAGCTCTTCCACCTGTGAGCCAGAATTTCTTAGTCAAGTCTTTCACCCCAATGAAGAGATGGAAGTGTCAACAGGAGCCTGGTGTAAGAGTCACATGTTGATTAAGAATCATTTGAGTGTCCAGAGTGAGAAAGAGGGAATTTCAGGTGAAAGGAGAGTTTTCAAATGTGATGGGATGGATTTGGTTGGTCTGAGTTCTCTCAAATAAATAAGGGGGAAGACTTTGGCAATAACTGAATTCTGCTTTTTTCTGTATTTGCTTTCCTACCGTATTTCCACTGGAGACATCCTCTAGATTCTGGGAGCTTCAGTCATCTGTGGTTGTCCAGTTGACCCACAGAGCCCTCCTCAAGCTGAGGGAGATGACCAAGGAGGGAAAAGAAGGAAAGTGTTTCAGAGTGATCACTTGGAATTAGAAGTCTCTAAAAGAAAGAAATGAATGTGTAATTTCCCCCAGGGGCTCACTAGTGAACCTTGCTGTTCAGTTTTACAGGAACAGGTGTCTAAACTAGGGGACATTGGTCAGGATTGCTTAATTTGTTGGAAAAAGTTGTCAGCCTTGGTGAAGTGTCCCTAACACTTCAGTGGGCATAGAGTTATTCTGTGCCTCCCACAGGATTTTCCCAGCATGTGGCAATTCTGTGGGGCTCATGTTGAGAAAGCCCTCAGACACTTGGAAGTTTTATAATGATGACTTCTGAGGCCCATATCTACCTATGAATCTGTCATGATTTTGATCTCTCTCTCCATGTCAATAAATGATAGCAGTACGAAAATGCTTACAATAGAACATAGTTTTTGTCCATTAGCATGCCAAGTCACCCAGGTTGGGATCAGTATTATTGATCCATCTGACAACATGTCTGTCCAGCTTCATTTCATATGCCAGATTCAGCAGGATGCTGTCTGATGAGATTGGAGGAAGAAAGCAGAGTCAGGGAGGGTGGCAAAGACACAGCTTCTCATCTTCTCTGACTCCACGATCTCTCTCCTTGAAACCACCAGAATTTGGACAAGAGTCCTATTTAACATCACTTAAATGAAAATTTTCTTTCAAATAGTCATATTGGCTTTCATTACTTTTCAAAGTCTCTAAATCTGACCAAGTAATTGTATTTTTGCTTTGTTATAACTCAAAGTGCCTGTGGCTTTATTTTCAGTTTGCATTCTGTAGGGTTAAATCCTTTATTCTTGATAATTGGATAGGCTCAACATTTCTTACTATCTCCTGCCTAATTCAAACCTTGGTTTGTGTCAGAAAAAGATAAAAGAAAGAAAAAAAAAAGGTAATTTAATGAGCAGCTGTTACTAGTGAGCTGAGCTACCAGTGGCATAAGTAAAAACCCAGAATTTTGTCCATTTCCATGGCAATGAAGAATAGAAAAAGTGACTTCTCAGCCATTTCCAACATACATCTTATGGGGTATTAGTAGATGTTGTGCAAAACAATGTAATTTTTTTGTTGTGGTGGATAATATTAGGTTAGATAGTAATTTATTACATTACTTACCACAACCTTTAGTACTCCAGGAGTTCCCAATTCTATAAAAAAATGTAAATCTCTCCACTCAACCATCCATCCCTACCCCCCAAACATGCAAGACCAGTCTTCTAGGGAAGCCATTAGGAAAGGGATGGACTTGTGGCCTATTTTCATGTCTTCAATCTCAATATGTGATGTGGGAAACATTCTCCATCCTTTGAGGAAGTCATCATGAGGGCCATGACTTGATCTTAAAAATTCACATTTGTATCCATATCAGAGACATGTTTTATGTGACTGGATTAAGGGACAGATTTAAGGGTGAATGTCCTGTGGGAAATATTTTTAATTTCCACCAGGCTAACAGTCTGTGTCCCTGGCTGACACACCCTGGAATTGTTCACGGGATGGGAATGGAGTAGGTGTAATAACTTCCATGTTCTTTGCCAGATGTTTATTCTCCCAGACTTTCTTTTAGATAAGAGTGGCTGGTACCCTAGTAATCAACGAGGAAAAAGAAGAAATCTGCTGGGAATTATTTGAAGGATGGAGGGAAGGAACACAAGATTTTTCTGGAAAAGATTTGGAAAGTTCCTTGATAGTTCACAGGTGAGGAGGAATTATCTTACACTTGATCTTTAAGACTAGAGGAATTTGCTTAGGTTTTGCCATTTAAATATCTTATTAGAAGAAATCCTTCATTTTGCCTTGGGTGTACCTGGTATACTTTAGCTGCTATATTTTGATGATGAAGGGATAGATCTAAGAATGAGAAGCCAATACTCAATAGCAGAATAGGACCAAAGAACTCAGATTTTGAAGATGTTATTGAGCTGTTGTACTGAATTGCCTGTCTTCGAATTCTTTGTTAAATAAATGAATGTCTCTGTAATTTAAACCCTTAATAAGCTTTATAAAAACTTAGTGTGCTGTTGGGCACATCCTAACTGCTATGCATTTGTATTCCTGATGTGTGCTTTTCTCTTTTCTTCTAATGTCTGCTCTTGAGACTGCAGGTAGCTCAGGGTAAACAAGGATTTTTCCTAGCATGTTTTGAACAGTGCCTGAGCATGCTGCTATTTTATTGATTGTGAAACTAACATCTTGGCCTGTTTTGAATTACTTTTGTCTTTTATTGATTTTGTGCAGCAGGACAGGGTCTCCAGCAACTGTGTCCCCACATTCCTCAGGGGCCCCTGAGGTAAACTTGCATTTATTAATAAATAAGTCATACACTGTTCATACACAGTTAATAAATTAGAACAGTTATTCATTGTACAAAGGTGATTACTGCTGGGTTAAACTGTGAGCTTCCTGGGAGCATCTCAAATAGGATTTTAATAGCCTTTGAGGAAGTCATCATTTGAGGTGATCAAGGGCTGCCCTCATTTCTCTGTAGTGCTGAGCCACCGCAGGGCGGCTGATGTGGTAGGAGCTCTCCCAGAGCTGGATGCCAGGTTCCCTGGGGGCTAAGGAGATCTTTGAGGAATGAAAGGTCCCACACAGTGGCAGGCAATTAAGGATGCTGAGGGGGCAGAACTGGAATGTGCTGTGTGGACAGGAAATGCTATTTTAAATGCTTCCAATTTATGGACTATTAGTACCCAGCAGCTAGTTTTCTCCTTTCTGCCTTATAATAAGTTAGTTTGTGCTCAGACTCACAAACTGCAACCTGCCCTATGGTAGCTCCCTCTGGTTTTGCATTTTTCTCAGGCTACTGCAGTCTAGCAATTTAAGAAATATGGGATATGGAAAATGGGACAGTGCAAAGTATCCACAGGTAAATTTTATTCCTTTACCTATCTTACTTATTTACCCTACATACTTACCTACTTTTCTACAATGCTTTCTTTTTCCACAATATACTCAACAGTTCAAAACTACTTGGGTTAATGTGCTTTCTAACCCTGTTTATTTACCCACTTATCTATCTTTTCAAAACATAAAGAATAGCTATGAATAAAATGAAATTTGTTCTCCATTTTATGGCTTTGCTTGATGTCTGGCCTTGAGTTGAAGAGTTTTAGTTCATACTCGTGTATTATTTTAATTTTATTCTGGGGAGGGTACTGGGAATTGAGCTCGGGACCTCACACTGGCCAGGCAGGAGCTGCACCGCTGAACTAAATCCACAGCCTCTTTTAATTTTAGTACTATGGTGCTATTTATGAAGCAAACGTAGTGTTACACTTATGAAAAGGATAGCAAAAAAAATTTTGTCAGTTTCCTTGATAGTGATGATGATGATGCTGAAGTGAATTATGAAGAGGCTAAGAAATTATTTGAGATAATGGGAGATTTTAACAGCTCCACATTTAACAGCTTCCTAATTCATCAACGGGAAACTAGAAGGTGAAATTTCAGAGATGAGCAAGAGCATCAGGGTAGGGAGAAGGAAATGAAGAGGGGACAGCAAGGATGGAAATGTATGTGTATGCCAAACAAATTTCATTACTAATATGCACTGATAAAAAAGAGTAGTTCACCACATATTTTTAATATATGTGCTTGTCTATCAATTTCTGGTATTTCCTTCTATCTGTGAAGTTTTTTTTTCCTAATGATTTTTTTTCAGTCCTGAGGATTGAACTCACAGTCTCCTGTGTGCTAGAGAGTCACTCTAGACAGGTGAATTGTATCCCTAGCCCTACCACTGAGCCTCATGCTAGGTGACATAAAAGCAGGCATATTTGGATTCTAAAGAAATATAAGCCAGTTCACAATGATGTATGCTGGATTTTTCTTTCAACAAAAGAAAGAAACTCCTAAAATGCTGTACTGGGTTAGCGCTTCCCTAAACTGCCTGTCCACTTGGAACTTGCAAATATGGCCCTTGCAATGAATTCAAATTAAGATGTGTCAGATGGTACAACTGCAAGCCAAGGGAAGATTCCTGGAAATCATTAGTAGCCAGGAAGAGACAAGGAAGGACCCTTCCTTCACATCTTCAGACTGACCATGTCACAGATGGCCGACACCTTGATTTCAGACTTCTGGTTTTCAGAAGGGGAATTTTGTTTTAAGCAGCAAAGTGTGTGGTAATTTGTTATAGTATCCCTAGGATATGAACACAAATGTTTGCATTTTTATAGAACATTTAGTTCAGAAATACAGAACATTAGGAGGGGGGAGTTATGTAAACCTCTGTGTGAATTAAGTTTCTTTTAGATCTTCCTTAATGTAAATATTTTTTTTTACTGGTTTTAATCTTAGTATACTATTTTTTTGTTTGCTTACTTCTTGTGGAAAGTTATTTTTTAGCAGTTATCATTTTAATCTTTTTTGATAAAGTCTTTGGTAGATTTTCATATATCCATACATTTATACACACAAATACACACACAGCTATATTGAGTTCTTCCCTAGTAAACAGAAAAGACTGGAAATTCCAGCAAGTAAATGAAAGAAGAGAGCAATGTGATTCTGTGTAGTAATCAGAGAAGGGCAAATTAAAACATCAAAGCAGTTTTTTTTTTCACTCATAAAAATACATAAAATGTGGGCTGAGCTTCTTGGCAAGATTACAAGTTCAAAATCCCTGGACCTATTTCATCAGCTAGGACTGCTCTTTGTTAGAGGTTGTGATTGTGTGTGTGTGTGCGTGTGTGTGTATGTGTGTGTGTTCTCATGAGATATGGCTGTGATAGACTTTTAACCCTCAGATTTTATTCTCCTAGGGCAAAGGAAATATGTAAGCATGCTGTGGTTGCAAGTGCTGAATTTAGAGTGGAAGCATTGCTATGAAAAAATTCTCTGTCTTTTAGGAAGTGCCTCAGTGTTCTCATTTCTTTTCTTATATATTTTCTCACTTTCATCCTCGGAAACTAAATCTCAGTAGTATTTCTCTAATGGTCACTTTCTGATTAGCACCTTTTAAGCACTAAGTTTTAACCTGACCTTTTCTTTCCTTCATTCATCTCAAGGGTCTTAAAAGCCAACTTGTGGTTTCTCAAAGCTGATTTTTCATCAGTGGGAGATTTCCAGAGGGGCAGTCAGCCTGTTGCCTTCCAGGCAGGCAGCTAGAAATGCTTGTGTGTAGGGGCAAAGGTAAGGTATGTGTGTCAGAGATAACTGGATTTCAGGGACAGGGAAAAAAACCTTTAGAGTCGACTGGATCGCTGGACCAATCTTGTAGTTTGCTTAAACAAGTTTGAATGATGCCTGATTTAAAAACACCTGTTGCATAAGTTTTGCATTCCATCCCACGGAAGAAAACTTTTGCTTGATATATATTATTTTCTGCTTCCAAACTTTCATGTAAAAAGTTGATTTCATCAGAATATATGAACAACAGGAAGTAGTCTTCCACCTTGAGTCAAAGGATAAATAAAAATGAGAGTTTAAAATTTTTCTTATCATGTTTGCATAAATCTCTGAGCCATTTCTTTCATGTTCTTGTGGAATTGATAGACCGGAGAAGAGTCCTTAATTCCTACAGCCAAAAATATTTTGATCATTCTATTAAAAAAAAAAAACTTGAGTGACTAAAGAGACAGAACTATATGCTGATTAGTGAAGTCAGCATCCTCATCTTTGCAACTCCGTGTGGCTTTGCTCAACAGTTCTAGGAGAAGTAAAGCAGCCCAACAGTGAGGAGAGCCACAGGTAAGGAGTAGATTATCTGGGATTTCAATTGCAAGAGTTCACGGACTGTGTTATTTCTTGTGTCTGGATGTCTCCCCAGAGCCTCATGCAGTCGTAGGTGGGGGTTTTTCAGAGATGACTGAATTTAGAGTATGTGATGCTGGGATCAAGGATGTGATGCTAGAATGAAGGAATGAGTGCTACCCACTGGTGGGTGCCTGATAAGATTCAAGGGACAGAAAGAGGCTTGCTGCTTGCTGCTTGCTTTTGTTGCCTTCTGCCTGCCATGAAGTGTTTCTCCTCTGTGATGCCTCTCTACCATGCCACCCTGCTTGACACCAGCCGACTACAAATTGAAACCTCTACAAACTAAGATAAATAATCCTTTCCTTCTTTAACTTTGGGTGTTGGGTATTTTGTTTCACCAGGGGGAAAAGTATCTAAGATTGGATGGATTACTTCATGTGTCTGGGCGTGAGTTTTTACCTGGATTGAGAGTGCTGAATTGGGTAGATTTTCAGGATCAATTTCTGCTGTAAAATTTAGTGGGTCTTCCATCATTCCTGTCGGAATCTCCTCCAGATAATCTAATCCAATACTATTTTTAAAAATCAACATTTTCTTAATATTGTGGGCTCAGGATATATAGTGTGTGCATATTTTCTTTCACATTTCTCTACTGGAATGAACATCAACATATCCTTCACCTCAAATTTTTCCCATGAGTACTTTGGTGCATAGGATGTGTCCCCTAGTGAGAGGTTGATGACTACCAAGAACATTTCTGTAATTCATTGTGTTTTCTTTAATTGGCTGAAAGAGGCCTCTGATTTGCCTGCTTAAGAACATCATAATGCTAAAAAGCAATGCTTTTAATGCAATTAAAAGTTAATCAATCACTAATTGAACAAATATTTAATGAAAGCGTGCTAAGGCCCAGGTAGACTTCTAGGTGCAGCAATGCTTCCCAAGGGCTACTGGAGGATCTTCTTTTTCTCTAATTATGAGTGTGTCTACTTGTATGAATGCATAGTCTTTGTGGAAGGTCCTCCAAGTCTTGGGTAGTTCTCTAGAGGCAGGAGTTGCAATTGGGGAAACTTGTCTGTTCCTTTCCAGAACCTTCCCAGCAGAGATCCTATCAGCATTTATTCAGGATGCTAACCTTAATAGCACCTGGTCTGAAGGTGAGAGGAGCTAAATCCTGGGAAAAGGAGGTCTTTCCTAATTTCCACAGTGGCATCTCATGGGATGGGATGACCCTGATTTTCCGGTCTAGGTGTCTGAGGTTTTATTTCTTTCCATTCTTCTTGGATTCTCTCTCATGTTCCCATTTAAATCTTCATTCTTACAAATGAAACATTTCATTCTGTTTTGGACCTCTTCTCTGTTAACTATTTTTCTTGGTAAAGAATGCTTAAAATGCATTCAATTTTTTATGAAGCACTTGGTTTATTATACCAATAAATCCTTTTTTACCTTTGCCAAGCACTTGCAGTAAATGTGATGAGTTTATATGGAAATTAAAGTAGCACTCCATCTTTTTAATAAGACAGACATATATGTAAAAGGAAACAGATGTCAGCTGGAAAGAAACAAGGGCTGTGTTTGGAGGAGAATTTGCCTGTGTTCTCACTGGTTAATTTGGAGTTGGCAGAAGACATCCCTACCCCTCAGCAATAAAGCACAGGGGTGTGTCCTTTCCCACAGTGAATAATTTATTCAAAATTCTCACACTGTCTCTCTGATGTTATTGATGTTACAGGCAGAGGAAGCAGTTCACAGCTTTCCAGGAAGAGTTCTGTCCATTTGCAGCTCTCAACTAAAGCTTCCCACTAGAATTGTCTGTGCTGTTCTGCAAAACTTTCATACCTGCATTCAAAGGCAAAGCAATAAATAGCAATAATAATACATGAAAGTGGAGACTTGGCACCAGTTTTTCTTTAAAACCTACCCCAGAACCTCTGCAGACAGGTTGAGGAATCAATGACCTATGTTATCCAAGGACTGGTTTGATAACGGTGCACACAAGAAGTGTATGTGTGTGTTTGTGTGTGTGTGTGTGTGTGCGTGCGCACACACACACACACACACAAACACACACATACTACAGATCATGGCTCCTCACACAGATAGGTGTCAATGCACAGAGACAGAATCCGGGAATACAGATTATTAAACATAACTGCAGACACGCGTTCACAACTTTCATAACATAGTCTTATGCACACAGGCACACAAAGATGTAGATACAGTTTCACGCAGAGATACACAGCTATGCACCCATATAAAAACACACAAGCATGCACACACACACACGTACTCCTGCATGTGGATATAGCCAGAAATGCAATGAGAGATGCAAAGGAAATTGATTTACAAAACCCAGTATTTATAGAGGTACACATTGGCACACAAAGGTGCGTTTAGACACTCTACAAAAAAGGGACACACACACATGCACACACACAAACACATACACTCAAATAGATTCTGGGAAACATTTATGACTTTCATGTCCAAAATCTTGCAGGAGTCTTTGACTTCCTTTCCTTTTCCATAGAATTGATTTTTCCAAGGATGAAAATTTTGTTGCCTCTGAAGAAGGCACACATTAGCTTTTTTTATTTAAAAAACAAAACAAAACAAAAGATAGAAATGACACAGAATTTCAAAAAAAGTAGGAAATTAGCAATGGTCAATATATTGCATATTGTTATCTTGAAAATAGTTGCTCAGGTTACAAGATCTAGGCAAGGAAAAATGATCAAATAATCAAACAATAAGAGCACAAACCGTTCTTGTTGATGAACTTACAGAGACTAGTAGTATAGTTATCTATTTTGTATATATATACATGCACACATATATGTCTACCCATATACATATAATCATTTCCCTTCTTCCTTTTCTCCTTTCCCTTATCCCAGTTGTTCTTTCCTTTTGAGCATTTTCTTCGCCTTTCATTTTCACAAAATCTGTTGTACATTTTGGATCTCATTACTCTTTCAGTTTTTTTTTTTACATTAGAGAGATAATATGATATTTACATATGTGAGTTTGATTTATTTCACTTATCACTGTGGTCTCAAGTTGTCTCCATTTACATATGAAAACCTCAAGTCTATCCTTCTTTATAGCTGAGTAATACTCCATTGCTTAAAAATACTGCATCTTTTAAATCCATTCTGTGGTTGATGGGCATTTGGACTGTTTCCAAGATTTAGCTATTACAAATTGTGCTGCTATAAACATAGATTCACATATACTGCTGTGGCATGAGGTTTTCAATTCTTCTGGAAAAATAGCCAGAGGGGAATAGCTTGATTGAATGAGACCTCCAATCCTAGCTTTTTGTGGAATCTCTACACTGTTTTCCACAGTAGTTGTACCAGTTTGCACTTCCACCAACAGTGGAGAAGCGTTCCTTTTTCCCCACAGTGCCACCAACATTTGTTATTGGTTGATTTCTTGATGGTAGCCATTCTTTCTGGAGTGAGATGGAATCCCAACATTGTTTTGATTTGCATTTCTTGAATAACTAGTGATGTTGAACTTTTCTTCATGTATTTATTTGTCATTTGTATTTCTTTACTTGAGAAGTGTGTGTTCACCTTAGATGCCCATTTTTGGATTGGGTCTTTGAATTTGGGAGGCCTGATATTTTTAAATCCTTTATATGTTCTAGATAGAAGTCCTTTGTCTGAGGGAAAGTTGGCTAAAATTTCTTCTCATTCTGTGGGTTTTCTTTTCACTCTGTTGGTGATTTCTTTTGAAGTGCAAAACTTTTTAATAAGATGAGATCTCAATTGTTGATTCTTTGAAGTACTTCCTGTGCAGTTTGTGTTTTGTTCATGAACTCTCTGCCTACCCCTATGTCTTCAAGATTTCTACCTACCTTGTCTTTCAGTAGACTTAGTGTTTCTCTTTTAATGTTTAGATCTTTGATCCTTTTAGTTTAGTGCATAGTGATAGACATGGGTCTAGTTTTAGTATTCAGCATGTGGAAAGACAATTTTTCCAGCACCATTTGTGAAAGAGGCTGTCTTTCTTCCAGTGAACATGTTTGCCCCTTTGTCAAAGATAAGATAGCTGAGTGTCTTTTTAGTTATGTCTGTATCTCTTAATATGTTCCACTGATCCTCAGATCTGCTTTTGCCAGTACAATGCTGATTTTATCACAGTAGCTTTGTAGTAAAATTTCAAGTTAGGGATTGCAGTGCCTTCTGCCTTGCCTTTGTTGCCAGGGTTGCCTTTCTTATTCTAGGTCTCTTCTGTTTCCAATGAATTTTAGGAATGTTTTCTGTATATCTGAGGTATGTTAATGGCACTTTGATTGGCATTGCATTAAAGCTGCATAACAGTTTTGGGAGTATGGTCATTTTCACTATATTGATTCTTCCTATACATGAGTAAAGGATATCTTTCCATTTTCTGATATCCTCTTCAATCTCCTTTTTAAGAGTATTATAGTTTTCAGTGTATAGATCTCTTACATCCTTTGTCAGATTGATTCCTAAGTATTTCATTTTTTTGGATGCAATTGTGAAAGGTCCTATTTTCGTAACTTCTCTCTCAGTAAGTTTGTTGTTTGTGTATAAGAATGCTATTGATTTTTGTATGTTGACTTTGTATCCAGCTATTCTACTGAATTTGTTTATTAACTATAGTAGTCTTTTCATGGAGTTTTTGGCATCTTCTATGTAGAGTACCATGTCATCTGCAAATAAGGATAGTTTAATTTCTTCCTTTCTGATCCTTATTCATTTTATTTCTCTCTCTTGTTTAATTGCTCTAGCTAACATTTCCAGAACTGTACTGAATAAGAATGGTGATAATGGAATCCTTGTCTTATTCCTGATTTTAGAGTGAAAGCTGTCAATTTTTGTCCATTTAGTATGATGCTGTCTGTTGGTTTGTCATAGATGGCTTTTATCAGATCGAGGTAGAGACCATCCAGTTTTCTGTAGGATTTTTATCCTGAACAAGTGTTGGACTTTATAAAAAGCTTTTCCACATCTATTGAGATGATCATGTGATTTCTGTCTTTGGCTCTGTTGATGTGGTGTACTATATTTATTGATTTGCATGTGTTGAACCATCCCTGCATTCCTGGGATAAATCCCACTTG
>RJWM01026882.1:0-27498 GCA_004363535.1 Dasyprocta punctata | reverse complement strand
CTCCCTCACACCCCTCATTATTACTCCTCTGAACCCTCTGGCATCCGCCATTACTCTTCAGAACTTCCTTCCCACCTCATCATTGTTACTTCCCAGACCTCTCTGCACTCCGCATCAGTATTCCTCCTCAGGCCTCCCTCACACCCCTCATTATTACTCCTCTGAACCCTCTGGCATCCGCCATTACTCTTCAGAACTTCCTTCCCACTTCATCATTGTTACTTCTCAGATCTCGCTTCTTTCCCCCTCCAACCTCCTCGCTTCATCATCATTACTTCTCAGACCTCCCTCATGTCCCAGGATTGTTACTCCTCAGAACTGCTTCGAATTGCATCATTGTTACTACAAATACCTACCTTGCGTCCTCCTCACCAGCTCTCAGGCCTCCTTCACATTTCACCATTATTACCCCTCAGGCTCCCTTTCTCTTGCCATTATTACTCCTCAGATCTCCCCACTCCCATCCCACCATTAATACTGTTCAGGCCACCCTTCTCTCGTCATTGTTACCCCTCAGCCCTCCCTCATATCACATTACTGTCTTCAGCCCTCTCTTCCGTCGTCATTTCTCAGGCCTCCTTCCAGGCCCGCTATCATTACTCAGTCTTTCCTCACATCTCCTCAGTGTTACGCTTTAGGTCTTCCTCCTGTCACCACGGTTACTTCTCCAGCCTGCACCCTGCCCCATCATTAGTATTCCTCAGCCTTCTTTCCACCCCTCAGGCACTGTTAGAGTAGATTTCTGGTCTGTTGCTCAAGTCTCCCTGAGATTTGAATGAGCACTATCACCCTAGCTGTCTTGGAGTAGTGCATTTACACATTCTCTCACTTCTCCTTGTGTGGGGCTAGTTCAAAAGTACCCAAAGCCAGTGAAATTTCTTCTTCCTCTGTGTAGGTGACTTATTTCCCCTTCTTGGTCCCTGCAGACATCTTTCCCAGGGCTGCCATCTCGGTGAGGGTCTCTGGCCAGGAGCTTGGGGGTGGGTATTTGTCCCAGCTCTATCCCTACTTGGGAATCCAGTCTGAGGAATGGCCCCAAAACTATCATGCGCTGCAGGCTCAGGGCCTGAGCTGGGTGGTTGGGACGCCCCACAGCAACTCGTAACTGTCAAGGGCACCAGAGACAAAGGGTGAGGTTGTTGCTGCTCTAACTTGTGATTCTAACTCCTCACCAAAGGAATAGTAAGCAGAACAAATCCTTCTCATTTGGTAATGAGAAATCCTAATTGCACACAAACCTTTGTCTTCCTAAGAAAATACCTGAAAGAAACTGGAGATTGGTGATTTTTCTTTGTCTAATGTTCTTTGATGTGGCAATGATGAGGAAAAGTATAAATTAGACATGTGCCTCTTTACAAAAGGCGCCGAACAACTGGAGGAGACCGAGGAGCTAAGCATCCCTAGTTCCCGGCACCCTGCCTCAGCTGGAGGAGCCCGCACAGCACAGCACAGTGCCCGGGGCGGCCGACAGACGAGAAAGGCCCTGTGGCTGCCGGGCAGGGACTCGGCTTCTGCCCTCCCTGGCGCCCGCTGCCCGGAGCTTCCCAGGCCGGGCCGGGCCCCGCACCCAGCTGCGCGTGTCATGGAAAGTGCCGGGAGCTACAGAGCCGCCCTGTGTGTACTGCGGGGACAAGTTGGGTCCTGATCGCTGGTCCTGGACCAGCCGCGAGCACCTGGCCGTGCTATTTCCTCATTAGTGGCTTTGAAGAGTCACAGGACAGGAGGGAGCCTGCCTGCTTTCTGGTGTTTTCTGTCCAAAAATCCAGGGCCCTCTTCTAAGTGTGGGCATCCCGTAATCAGAGGTCAAGCCGGGGTCCCCTCAGAGGAGCTCCTCGCGGCGCCCCACCGCGGGGAGCCAGCCTGGAAGCCAGCTGGGTGCTTGTCTGTTAGCGAAGTCTGCCGCTCCTGCAGCAGCCCAGGACGGCGCTGGCAGGCCCCTGGCCTGACCAGTCAGGACGGCGGTGGCTGGGCCAGGGCTGGAGGGAGCCTCGCCCTGCACAGGGCCTACACCAGGCAGGCCCCCTGGGCAAGCCCGTGTTCTGTTTGTGGCCAGGGTTCCTTCTGTTATCAGTTCCCATGACACAATTCCTGGTTCCCCCATCTACGTTTATTATTGTTATTCTTAAAAATAGTTGGGGGGGTGTTGAAAGGGAGTTTAGGGAGGGAGCGGGGTGATGAAACGCACGCCCACTGATGGCTCCAGGAAGCCGCCCTAGACGCCAGGCCTTGGAGGCGCGAGCTTTTATCTGGGCGCAGGCGCTCCGGCCCATGGCAAAGGGAAACCTGGGCAGTTCCGTGACGTCAGTGCAGGCTTCCCACCTCCCAGCGCTGCTAGGAAAATGGGACGTGGTGACAGCCCGCCTAATGACATTTCCTATCACAGTGCCCATCAGGTGGCCGCAGCTGGGGGCGGGGAGGGGAGGGGATGTTGTGCAGCTCAGTGGTGACGGCCTCGCCAGTTCTTCTCATTTCCTGTCCGTCTGCCAAAAATCACACACTGATAGTGACCGTCCATCATGATGGACCATCTACAGGGAAACAAAGTGAAGGAAAAGCCCCAGAAGGCAGGTGTGGGGTGCCCGTGGAGACCCTGCTCTCCGTTGCTGGGCAGGCTCCTAGAGAGGCGTGTCGAGGGTCCATCTCAGCAACTGAACGCCTGGTGCCTGTCGCAGGCGGGCAGCGTTGCATCTCAGGGTTCCTTGCCACCATGCTAGTGTACCAGTGCGAAGCTGAGTGTGCCGGCTCAGGACCCTCGTGGCCATGGAGGAAACGGGAGACGTGCTGGTTCCTTTGGGAGCTGCCTCGTCACAGCCGAGCGTAACTGATCAGAAGCCTGGCTAATGGCACTTCCTTGTCTCCGTCTGGCTCCTGCAGAATGCTGCCTGCCTAATGCTTCCTCTCTTCTCGTTTTCTTGCAGTAAATGAAATCATACGCAACGATCTCTCCAGCACGAACCTTCATGCATAGGTGGCCACGTTGGAGCTGGCAGAAGCTGTGTGGAGTCGGCTCAGTGAGGACAGCTGAGCCTCAGCAAGTGAGACTTGTGATGAATGAACACGCATTTGGTACCACACAACTTCCAGCTGACTGAACGCTAGGAGCTTAAGACCACTTGTACAAAGAAGGAGCCCTCTAACAAGGAGGGAGGGAGGCAGGCTACCGTGTCTCCTGAAAAAACAGCCATCTCACAGAAACAGAAGGGTGGGTGAGGCCAGGGATGGGTCCTCACAGGTGGAGCCTGGCGTGCACACAGACCCGAGCCCAAGTCCCCCACACCCGGATCTCAATACTGGAAGAAGTGCCTTACTTACCCAGACCACCGCATCAGGGCGCCATGGAACTGAACATGGGATTTACTACCATGAGAGTATTTGTAGAAGCAAAAGCTATAAAAACATTTCATTGTGAGGCTTTATCCTTTGTATAAATTAAGGGAATTCTGGCACACTTGCCAGAGTTGTGAGACAAGCCCAATATGACTTCCTACTTATTTCAGCTTTTCCTGGGCTGTACTATACAATTCTGTTGCCTTATCCAGTGCATTTTAGAGATCTTCCAATCTGTCATCTCAGCTCTTTCATACTGTACTCCCTCCTCTGTGTGACTAAAACCATAGGATTATTAATAGTAGCATGCTGGGAATTTTTGTTTTTAGTCTGGCTTTGAACATAGCACAAGGAAGTTAAATAGCACAAATAGGTTACTGGACAAAAAGGAAACCTGTCTGTCACAGGAGAGATTTGCATTTGCATGTGTGTACATATATAGGCATATATTTATGTATCTGTAGTCAGTGACAGAGACGGTGATGATCAGTCTGCACCCAGCGGGGCTTCCACACTAGCAATAATCAGTATCCACCTTGGAGAATGCACATGAGTCTAGACCTGGCTTCCGTCACCTTCCTGTTGAGGTTTGTGACCCTACAGAGACAGGCGGCATTTTCTCTTCTCATCAGTTACAGAGCACTTTAGATTGTGTGGTGGTGCATTCAAATGCCCGTAGGTTACCACATAGCAAAATTGGGAAGTAATTGTAAATAACATTACAACAGGAGTGTAATATATTTGTTCAATTATAGGATTGTTATTTCACAGAAGCCTTATAGCTAGCTCTCTGCTTCATCTAAGAAAACAATTACCAAAAAGAATGTTTTCAGGTGTAGCTACTGTATATGTAATATGTTGTCAGATTAGTTTCTGTTAACAGATAGGTTAATGTAGGCTTTTCTTCTGCATTTTGTATAATTAACTGCTTATTACACACTATTACTAGTAATGACCTATTGTTTCATATAACCAAAAAGCATGGTTTAATTAAAACATATTTAAACCTAATACAGTAATTGTGCCTTAGGAGTTAACGCCCTCTTATGGAACATGCCTGAATTGCACCTTGGGTGGAGGTTGTAAGCTACGGTCACAGACAGGAAGAATCATCTAAAACGTTCGTCTGTACGACTATGTCTTACCTTTTTCTAACTCACAGAAAGAAACAAAACTCTGAAAGCCATATCTGAACATTTGGACATGACTGTGAAGAGCTGATGTGCGACCACGTTGTCCGTACGCTCCTGCCCACCCACAGCCCGGATGTTTGCCCTGTTAACCATCATGGAATTGCATGAACCGTTTCTGAGTAGACTGTCATGTGAAAGGAAGTGTTTGATATTTGTGTCAGCTATCTTTGTAGTTAGAAAATGGATCCAATAAAGCAGTATTTTTTTTTTTTTTTTTTTGCTGGACAGTCTTAGCCTACAAGTAATATTCATTACTTGCATGGAAAATTCAACTTTGTTCTCCATTGCATATGCATTAGATGGTCTGTAAGAAGCATTTCATGTCGATAAAGCTGAATGTTCTTGTGATCATTTATTCGCAGAAAGAAGTGTGTTTTGCTGTACAGTTGTCTTTCTTCTTGACGTGTTTAAAGAAAAACCTGTCTGAAATAAGTGGGTTTTTGGTATAGCTCTCAGGCACTCTGAACAAAGCATTTCAAAACTATTCACACAGGCTAGATGGAGAGGGAACTTTTACTTACGCCAAATATTTTTGCTTGGAGAAATATCCTGGGTGAGGCTTTGGCCACACACATACTCACATGTGATTTGGCTGTCAATTTAGCAAGCACATGCTGGTGCTTAACTGGTGTGTTCCGTACTACCTCTCGCCCTTGGTTCTCCAGGCTGTGCTTCTCCCCCACCCAAACTGCCTCCTTCGAACTTGGGTGGGAAGTAGAATCTAGCCATTCACTGGCCAAACGTTGAATCCTGGGACCTCTACAGAAGGTATTGTTCTTAAATATCTTTCTGAAACAATATTTTATCTTCAGGGAATTATAAAATGCAAAACTCTTGGCATCCTTTGCTAAGAGATTAGCAGATAGAGTGAAAGTACTAGAGAAATCACCCTCACCTAAAGCGGCGCGTGAGTTTCCTGCCTTAATCAGCTGGGAGCAGGCCCTGCCGCGAGACTACTGAGCGTGAGTTGGGAAGTGGCAGAGGGGGACTTGCGAGACGGTGTGTCCCCATGACTGGAGTCTCCCAGCTACTGTGACTGGCGAGGCCCCTCCAGGAGGAGGCCCAGGGTTTGGAGGGAGGCTGCGAAGCTCCCGTCGCCTCCCGGCCCGGGGTCTGAGCTTTGAGCATGCCGGCTGGCACTAGGCAGGAGTGTGTTGGGAGCTCTGCTTTCCAAAGTAAGCTCTGTAAATCCCTGTTTCCCGCATTCTCAACAGTAGAATTTTAAATACCTTATTTATCAACTTTTGTACCTTTTGGGTTGATTTTGAGTAATAAGGAAAGTATTACTACCTAAGCTTTGGACCTCTTTCCAGCAAGGAGTTTTCGCCCAGCAGGAGGAACAGAAGTGAGCCTGCTTCCCTGGGGGCTCAATGAGGTGCGCGCTCAGCAACAGAAATCACTCGGGAGCCTCCAGGAAGCACAGGTCTTCTTAGACTTGTTTACTGTCAGCAAGGCAGGAAGCAGTGACATTAGGACAAACCCATATGTGCTTTATTCCTCCATCGGAGACTGCACGATGGAAAACATCGGATAAACTTCACATTTCTCCTCACAACCAAGTGCAGCCTTAGCAAAAATTGAAATGTTTGAAGATCCCACCGGCCACCTGAGATCTCACAATGTGGGCAAGCCAGGGTCCCCACCTGATTGGCTGGGGCCTCACGCCCCTCCCATCCCCGCACCGCAGAGCCCCCAGAAGTGCTGCTTCTACTGACTGCTACACCCAGGGGTGCACGGGGCCGTCAAAGCCACATGCCTCACAACGCTAAGCAAGGGCTTTCACGCATCCTCCCTGTTTCAGTAAGTAAACTGAGTTTGCGGGCGTGTGACTGAGAAGGGATCTGCAGGGAGGAAGCCGACTGCAAGGCGGAGCCGAGGTGAAAGGGCCTCATGCAGAGAAGGCCTTGATCTGTTCTTCTCTTCCTTCTTCCTTGCCTCCTCCTCTTTCTCCTTTTTTGTGAAAAATCACAAGATCGAATTACTGTTTTAAAGCATACAATTCCCTGGTACTTTTTACATTTACAACGCTGTGTATCCACCACCTCTGTCTAGTTCCAGACTATTTCCATTACCCTGAAAGCAAGCCCACACCACCCTCTCCTCCCGCTGTCCCTGAGAGCCAGCGCTTAGTTCTGTCCGGGTGTGGACTCGCCAGCTCTGGTCACTCCACAGGAGCCGCGTGGCCGGCTCCGTATGCTTCCGAGGCACATTCGTGCCGCCACGTGTCGGGACCTGGTTCCCGCATACACCCAGCTCTCACCCAGCTGCACCGCCCCTGTTCACTGCTCGCCCACCCACAGCCGCACCGTCGCGACCGCGAGGGATCCACTGGGCACGTCTGTGTTGGCGCAGTTCACGTTCTCTACTCGTGTGGCAACTGAGTGTGACTTTCTTTTTAAGAGACTTTTCTCTGCTCAGCCTTTAAATTACCCATGCCTGAGACAGACCCCAGCTCACTAACCTAATTTGAAACCACATATGTGAAGCACATCATATTTATAATTCTTCATGCCAAAAAAATTAAGTTAGGTCTAAGATGACTAACTGTTCACTTGCACCAAGGCAGAAAGCAGAGCCCTAGCATCTGCTGTGACGGCTCCCAGCAGAACCAGTCCATCTTGGGTTTCTGCTGGGAGGCAAGGACCTCGAATTCATATGCGCTGAAGTCACTCAGATGGGGCCAGCCAGAGCCCCCAGTGACACAGCCTATACTTCACACATACACTAGCACAGCGGGGGGAGGCGCCTCAGTAAGGCAGAGACCTTCAGCACAGAGGGAAGGTGGCCTCTGGGTGAAAGCGCCACAGCTTGGAAAGCTCCCCTAGCCTTCCAATTCTGCAAACAGAGCTGGTTGTTGTGTGAGCAGAGAGTAACTGCCGTCTTCCCTTGGCCCTTGGTCTCTGACCAGCAGGTTTCCAGCATGGTGCTGTCCCCTCCTCCTGACAGCACAGGGCAGGATCCCTCTCAAAGTGCAGTCCCAAGTTAGCAGCGAGCTGCGCTGTTGCTAATGGGCTTAATTATTGCACTTTTCATCTCCAGCAGCCGTCCCTCTTTTTCCAAAAAGGAGGAGGAAAAACACTAATGAGGATCTATTTTGGGGGCGGCTTGAGTCACATCTGCAGGGTAGGCGCCTGAATGATTGAAGCCAAGGTTGTGAGCCTCCCTGTGGTCCCTTCCCAACTGCAGCCACCTGCTCCGGCCTGGTCTGGAGGCTGGGAGGATGAGAGGCCAGGCCGGCCCGGGCTGCACATCGCGCTTCCCAGCTGAGAGTTGGCAGCCATCTGCAAACTCTGTCCTTTGCCTGAGTCCATTTACCACACCACACACGTGCTGGTCTGGAGATGCATGGAAGTTGCTTTGCAGGGCCCTTGATCCTGCATGCATCACAGACCCCCAGCAGTGCCCCGTTCTCTCACACTGCCCTGCCACAGAAAGGCGCTTCTATATGGAGGCACAGCAAGGCCCTGACATGGCCCATGCAGAGTCGCACCTGCTCTGCAGGCTGTCACCATGGACAAGTGAAACCCTTGGTCAGAGTGAGGTGGAGGTGTGAGGCCCCGTCAGCTGTGCGTAGCAGTTGCTCTGCCCCCAGCCGAGGAATATCTTGTTTTCCTCAGCACCGGCCGTACTGGAGCCCACAAGTTTCTCAGTCTCTGAGGGAGAAAAAAATGCAGGACACAGGAGCCAGAACCAAGGCCGACTGATTCCGGCTCCAGCTTAATAGGGCGTGCACGGCTGTGCCCCATACCCCTCCAGGGACCCTCAGGCAGGGCTCCCTCTTCACCCCAACCCACACTCTCCATGCTGTTACCAGCACTGGGGGCAGAGTTCCACTGTGACCTTTGTGGAAACTTCTCTGAGCCTCAGTTTCCCCATATGGAGTAGAGGGCAATTGGGATTCCTTTAGACAGTTATGAGTGAGGAGCCAGAAATGTCTACAGCGACCCCAGGGCTGGGGAGAGGGAAGGTGGCAGATTATATCTCCCCAAAGCCTGATGCAACATTTCTGGACATGCATGCCATCGAGGCTCGTCATCTGGTACGCAGGGACAGGACATTCCCCTCCCCCGCCCTGGGCAGACCTGGTACTGGCCATAGCAGCACTGCTTCTGCTGTGTCCTTGAG
This sequence comes from Dasyprocta punctata, assembly GCA_004363535.1. Taxonomy (NCBI): domain Eukaryota; kingdom Metazoa; phylum Chordata; class Mammalia; order Rodentia; family Dasyproctidae; genus Dasyprocta; species Dasyprocta punctata. The sequence goes on along the minus strand of RJWM01026882.1, from coordinate 18,853 downwards.
GGGTGATTGCCCTGGGGACCCGGCTGCCATGCTTTGAGGAAGCCTGGGCCCCCAGGGAGCAGTGCGTGTCCCGTGTGGGTGTGCCAGGAAAGGCCATGGCAGACACACATGGGGGACAGAGGGCAAGCCCAAGGCTTCCAGCCCAGCTGATGCCAAGGACACCAGAGCCAGCTGTTCGGGCTAAACTCCGCCCAGGCCTCAGACTGAGCTTTGTTCTCTTAAGCCATTCACTTTTGCGGTGTGTGTTGTACAGCAGCAGATGACAGAGGCAACAGGCTGGGGACTGCAGGGCCCTGGGGGCTGTGACAAGGACTTGGGCTTTTACCGTGAGGCTGGTGAGTGCTCACGGAGGGCTGAGGCAGAGTAGGGACACAAGCTGACCCCAGACTTACACCAATCACATGTGCAGTCCCCGAGACCAGGCTATCAGGGCACGGCACCCCCAAGAGACAGATTCATCATTCACAGAATTAGTGATTAGAATAAAATAACAAGGGTCCAGGAGATGATCATCTGCAATCTGTTCCAAGCTGGAGGCCCCGGGTAGCCCCGGGAGGGTTGGGCAGGCCTGCAATAGTCCTCAGGTGCTGCCCCCAAGTCTCCCTGGATCCTGCCTGCCAGGCCGCACGTTCTCTCTCTACACAGGATGGAGGCGGCCTCCCACTCTACGGGAGTCCATTTAGGCCTCTCCAGCTCTTCAGGAGGGTGCCTGAGGAGCAGAGTAGCCCGAGGGGCTAGCCTGGGCTCTTCCTGGGCTCGCCTGGCTTCAAGGGCTGGTCCTGCTCCTCTGAGCAGAATATTCGTCCTGCCCCACCCCGGGTTCTTGCTGCAGGCGTGCTGTGTCTGGGACTGCTGTACCTCCTACTTTTCTAACTCCACTAGGTGTCATTCCCCAGCCTCATGACAGGGCTTTCATGTCCCTGTGTACGGAGATAGGACATTGTCCCCCTGCAACTCCAGTGTCCTCTGCATTCTCTGTGCCTCTTGAGGTGGAGTGCTGTGATTCTCCAGCAACAAAGAAAAAAAAGTGCATGAGAACCCTGACCATGGTTGAGGCCGTGCAGAGGTTGACGTCCAGTCACTGAGACGGAGGGCTGTGTGTTGATCCATGCACAAAGGCTCCCAGCCGTCTTAAAATCATCAGCCTGTGCCCTGAAACGTGAGCAGGCTCTGTGGACCCCGGCAATTCTGGCAAATATAGTAGAGGCAGGTTCTTTTAATGCCAAGTCAAAAGATGTTTGAATTAAATACTCATTAATTAATGGGACATTACTGTCAGTGGTTTCACTTTCAATGATGGCTTTCTGTAGATGCAGTTCCAACCTGCGAACAAGAGGGGTCCAAGACAGAGTGAGTCCGAGAGTCCTTTCTGGACTCCTCGATGCCTGTGCAGGTCTAGATCATGCTAGAGCCTTCTTCACACACCCTTCTCCTTCCTCACAGACTCCTCACGCCCTTCTCTCCCTGTCTTCCCTGGTCTCTTGTTCTCCTTTCCCTTAAGAGTTTAACTGGTAACAGCTGTAGGAAAACGATCCAGGACAGGACGCGGAGCAGGTGGAGAAGGGAGGATCCATGGTTTTCTCCATCTTTCTGTCTTACACAATGGCTACCTGTGGTGCCATGGTGCAGCGTGAAGAATGGAGGTCATCAGGAGCCACTTTCTTCTCTTTTAATGCTTTTGGTTTTAGGGTTAGAGGGACACCAGCTTCAGGCCGGGTTGAAATACCCACTTCTGTGTTCTGCAAGCTCGTGTAGAACTGTGCTAGAATTTATCCGTAGTCGTCTGCACCTGAAGCTTCCTTTGTGGGAAGATTTCTAGGTTCAAATTCGATTTCTTTAGTAGGTACAGTGTTACTTGGTTTTTTTGGATAGTTTACGTCTTCTGACTTTTAAGAAAACTGTTCATTTCATTTAAACTGCAGATTTTACTGGCATCAAGGCATTGTAATGTTTCTGTTACTTTTAATAGTTTTAGAATCCAAACCAATGTCTTCTCTATGATTTGTGACCTTGGCCATTTTCTTTTTTCTTTGACTGATCTGACCAGATAATTATCAATTTTGTTGACATTTCAAAGGAGCAGCATTGGATTCTATTGATAAACTCTGCTCTTTGCTACTTTCTTTTCTCTGCTCACTTGAGTTTCATTTCCTCTTCATTACCTCATTTCTTAAGACGAAAGCTGAGGTCATTGATCTGAAGTTTCTTTCCAAATAGGCCTGGGGGTGTATGGCTTTCCCTTCATTTGCTGCTTTGCTCTATAGACAACAGATTCTGATATTGTTTTCACTTCATGAAAACTCAAAGTGCTTTCTAATTTACATTTGGCTTCTTTGACCCATTGAAAGCATGCTAGTTTTCAAATATATGGGGATTTTCCAGATAACTCAATTCTACTGTGGTGTAGAGAACATAGTTTGTACGATTTTAGTTTCTTTGTCTATTGAGACATATGACCTGGCGTCTGTGCTGTCTTGGTAATGGTCTTAACCATGCGACAAAAATGTGTGAATCGCAGGGGTGGGTGGAATGCTCTACAATCCCAGGTAGGGCACCTTGATTGTGCTGCTGGAGTCTTCTGACTCCTGGCTGATCTCCTACTTACTTGATACATCAGTTATTGAAAAGTGCTTACCTCTCTGACTATCATGGTTTTATTTATTTCTCTTTGTAGTTGCATCTAGGTTTGCTTGATGTATTTTGAAGTTCTAGTATTTGTCTATGTGTAGCTTATTTAGAATTCTTATGAGCTCCAAATTAATTGACTCCTTTACTAATAGGAATTTACTCTCCTTGTCTCTGATAATACTATAATTATTAATTTAAAATCTACCTGATATGAATTAATCTTTTGATTGATGTTAGCATGGTATACATGAATTCATTTTTAAGCTTTTTAACCTTTTTAAATCTTGATCTAAAGAGAGCTTTCTGTATACATGCAGTCTTGTCCTTTTTAATACAGTTTTATTGTCTCTGCCTCTCAATGTGGTTCTAGACTATTGTATTTAGTAGAAGTATTAAGATGTTTAGATTGAAACCTACCATCTTGTTGTTTCCTATTTGACCTATCTATTCTTTTTACCCTTTTTTCTGCCTTCTTCAGGTGTTTTTATGATTCTTCTTCTTCTTCTTCTTCTTCTTCTTCACTCTGCCTCTGCTGTGTTACCTCAGTGGCTGCTGCAGGGTGTGTGCACAGTGTCATCTGTGTACCCACAACCCAGCTGCAGGGAACCCTGAGCCACACGCGGGGTGAGGGGACCTTGACTGTGAACCATCACTTCACCACTTCTGGCTCTTGTGCTACCGTTATCCAACATGATACCTCAGGGTGTTCTATGGGGCCTATAATATACTGTTATTATTTTGCTTTAAATAGTCAATTATCTTTTAAAGCGATGTACGTAGTAAGGATCTAACGTTTCCCAGTTGCCTGCGCGGCTCCTGCTCCCGTGCAGGGCTGTCTGCTGCAGTGGCTCCCTCGGGGCTCTCCTCCTGCACTCTGTGTACTGCAGGTCTAGTGGTGTTGCATTGTTTCAGTTTTCGTGTACCTAAAAAGTCTTTATTTTGCCTATTTTCTTCTCATTATTTTATTGTAAATAATTACAGACTTACAAGCAGTTGCAAATATAAATTTTTAAAGTATAGGGACATCTTAATGAAACTTTTCCATATTTTTCCAGCTCACCGCCCCCAGCACAGGGAGCTGACACTGGTGCAGTTTGCAGAGCTCCTGAGTCCCAGTCTGTGTGTGTGTGTGTGTGTCAGTACGTAAGGTTCTGTGCAATTCTTTCTCCCACACAGATTCATGTAACTACCACCAAAACCAAGATCTGGGGCGATGGCTTCACAGCTTCCTCATGCCCTCTGCAGCCTCCGCCCTGTCCCCATGCCCACATGGGGTTAGCAAGCCTATGGCTGTGAGCTTGACCTTTCTCACTTGGCACAGCTCCCCGAGACCCTTCCAGGACCCCACTGTCTCCACAGCTCCCTCTTTGTCCTCCCAAGTCGTGTCCATGGTGGGTTGGGGGCCACAGCTTGTGTAGCCACTCATCTGTTCAAGGATATTTGGGGTGTGCGAAGGGTTTCTTTTTCTTCATTTTTTTCACTACCATGATTAAGCCTGCTGTGAACACTGGTGCATGCGGTTTGGTGAACATAAGTTTTCGTTTCTCTGGGAGAAAGGGCCACAAATGCAACTGGCAAGTCACATGGCAAGTTTACCTTTAGTTTCTAAGAATCTATGTATTTCCCAGGGTTGCTACACAATTTTATATTCCCACCAGTGACAGGTGAATCATTTTTTCCTTGTAGCATTCTGATAGACATGGTAATATTTTACTGTGGCTTACATTTCCACTAATGGCTACTGTCATCTTTTCATGTGTATAGGTACATCTGTGTATCCAGTGAAATGTCTCTCCAGGTCTTCTGTCCATTCTTTAAAATAGATTGCTTTCTGTCTTTGTTGCTTGTTTACTGCCAGGTTCCAAAAGTAGTTTAAACTACATGCAAATTTGACCCTCTGTCAAATACATGGTTGTACTTTCTCCCTGTCTGTAGTTTATTATAGTATATAACAAAACAAGTGTACATATGTGTGCTGAATACTTATTAGTCCCAGAGGGCTTACTATAGATTCCTTGGTATTTTCTATGTAGATGATCATGTCATATGCAAAAATGACATTTAAAATTCTTCCTTTCCAATCTCAATGCCTTTCATTTCTTTTTCTTGCTTTATCACATTGGCAAGAACCCCCACTGCTGTGGTGAGTGAAGGTGCTAACAGTGGACATCATTGCCCTCCTCCTCACTTTAAGAAAGTGTCTCTTTCCTCATTAAGTATTATGTTCTCAGAAGGGTTGTGTGTGTGCTTTTTACCAGGTCAAAGAGGGTCTTCTCTCTTCCTGCCTCTCTGAGAGTTTTTATCATGCACACATGTTGAGTTTTGCCATATGAGTTTTTCTGTGAATTAATATGATTATTTGATTTTTCTTCTTCAGCTTGTTGATAGGTTGCATCACATTCACCTTCATTCTTGGAAAATATGTTTTCTGGCTATAGCATTCTCTGGTCCACTCTTTAGGTACTTTAAGGAACCTGTTCTACTATCATTATTACCTTTATCAAAAATGTCTTTTTAATAAGCTGCTTTTAAGATTATTCTCTTCATCTCTGCTGTTAAGCAACTTGATTATGTAATTTGTTATAATTTTCCTCATGTCTCTTGTATTTGAGGTTTGTGGAGACTCATGAATCAGTGAATTTATAGTTCTCATAATAGCTATGGAAAATTTTCAGCTATATGTTTACATATTTCCTCCTCTGCTCAATCACTTTGCATAGATGTACATTATTGTCTCAGTTACTTTCTCATTGCTAAGAATCAATATCTAACACTCACAAATTAAAAAAGAAGAGGTTCACTTTGGCTCACTGTAGATGTTTCAGTCCATCGTCGGCTAGTTCCAAGGCAGAGGGGCATAGCAGAGGGCAACTGGCTCATGACATGGCAGTGGAAACCAGAGAGAGGTGTCAAGGCGGGAGGGAGATGGACCCTTCCAGGCCATGCCCCAGTGACCCGCCTTCTCCAATGAAGCTTCACCTCCCAAATCACATTTAGCTATAAACTCATTAGTGGACTAATCCACTGATGAATATTATATACCCATGATCGAATCATCTCCCAAAAGCCCCACCTATGAGCACATGATACTTTGGGGGGACATCTGGATATAAACCATAAAAATTATGCTGCTTAAAGTTGGCCCAAGGCTCCCTAACAATCTGTTTTTTCAGACTTTTTGTTTTTCAAATATACATATACTTTCTGGTGCTATGCTTTCAAGTTCACTCTTTTTTTTCTTCTGCAATATCTAATTTGCTATTAATTCTATCCACTATATTTTTGAAACCTATCACTACAGTTTCAACTCTAGGAGTCTGATTTGGATTTTTTATATACCTCTCACACTCAGTATTTCCTCTGACTTCCTGAATGCATGGCAGAGAACTACAACTGCTTACATGTCCTTGTTTGCTAATTTTATCATCTGTTTTACTTTCAGTTGATTTTGAATAACTAGTTTTTCTTTTCAGTATGGGTTGAGTTCTCTTGTTTCTCTGAATGCTTGCTGATTTTGAATAGATATAAGGTATGTAAAATTTAATTCACTGGGTGATGGATGTACTTGCTTTCTTTGTTTTAAATTTTTTATTTTTAAGAGAATAAAACCAAACAAAATAAAACAGAATGAAGCCAATCAAAACCAAATAGTGAAACCAGTATGGGATGTCAAAACAAGATAATAGGGAACCAACAATGCCTGCCATAATGCCTCTTGTTATCTTCAAAATAGCTGTCCATACCATCAGACATATTAAAATCAAACCAAATAAAGCAGAAGAAAACCAATCAAAAGAAAACAGTGAAAGTGACAATGGGATTCCAAAACAAGATAATAATGAGATAATAAGCTACCATAATGCCTCTTGTTGTCTTCAAAATAGCTGCCTATACCACCAGACCTAATAAAATCAAACAAAACAGAACAGAATGAAACCAATCAAAACAAAACAGTGAAAGTGATATAGGGATTCAAAACAAGATAATAGGAAATCAACAATGGCTATCATAATATATCTTGTTATCTTTGAAACAGCTGCCCATGCCATCAGATATAATAAAATCAAACCAAACAAAACAGAATAAAACCAAACCAAGCAAAACACTGAAAACAATACAGGACTTTCCAGCAAAATAATAGGGAATTAACAATAACTACCACCTTCCCCTTTTTAGACATTTACTCCCCTTTCACTTTCACAATATCTGTTAGCACATTTTGGATCCCACTGACTCCTTCAGTTTTTGTACTAGAGAGACATGATGTTCATCTATGTGAGTTTGAACCATTGCACCCAAGAGCATGATCTCAAGTTGCACCATTTATATACAAGAGCCTTGTGATTATTATTCTTTATATCTGAGTAACTTCCTATTGCATAAAAACACCGTGTCTTTCATATCTGTCCTGTGGTTGATAGGCAAGCTACCCCTGCTTTTTTCTGATTCCCTGTCACATGGAGCATTGTTTTCTCTCCTTTGACTTTCTTTCTTTCTTTCTCCTTCTCCTTCTCCTTCTTCTTCTTCTTTTCGGCACCAGGGATCGAACTCACAGCCTCGGACCTGCCAGACAGGTGCTTAAGCCACTGAGCCAAACTTCCAGCCGTAGTTTTTTGAGGCAGGGTCACAGTATGTAGCTCAGGCCAGCCTTGCACTCATGTTGTAGCCCAAGCTGGCCTCGAACTCACAACACTCCTCCTACCACAGCCTCCTGAGTGCTGGGATTAAAGGTGTGCGCCACCACACCCAGCTTGAACTTTCAATCTATGAAAGTCAAACCTTTGACTTTCAATCTATGAATTTACTTTCGAGTTAATGTGTTTCTTGTATACTGCATATTGATGGATCTTGTTTCTTGATCTACTCTCCCTGCGTTTCTTTTTATTGGTGAATAGAGGCCATCTACATTAGTTGTTATGGCCAACATGCACTGGTTCATCTCTGCCATGCTATTTTCCTGCCACTGACTCCCTACATTTCCCTTCCATTCTATTGTCTTCCCTGCTTGGTGATCCCACTTTGCTGCTGTTCCTGGAACCATGGTCATCTTTATCTTTCTCTAGAATAACCTTCAGTGTTCTTTGTAGTGTTGGTTTGGTGGTTATAAATTCCTTCAGTTTTTCTTTGTCATGGAAGTATCTTATTTCTCTATTAATTTTGAAAGATAGTTTTGCAGGATACATCAATCTGAGTTAGAAGTTATTTTCTTTCAGGACTTGAAATACTTCACTCCAAGTTCTTCTTGACTTGATGGTTTGTGTTGAGAAGTCTGTCATGATTCTGATGGATGATCTGTTTCTTTTCTCTAACAGCCCTTCATATTCTGTTCCTGTGCTATTTCTGGGATCTTGATTATTATATATCTGGGTGTAGATTCATTTTGCTTATGGCTAGTTGGAGTTCTATATGCCTCCCTTATCTGTATGCCAGGTCTTTTCCCCATGTTTGGAAAGTTTTCTGCTATTACTTCTGTAAATAGTCTCTTTATGTCATTTGTGTTCACTGTTGCTTTTTTTGTTAGCACCTATCACTCTTAAATAATTTTTCTTCACATCATTGTGCAGCTGTTGAATTGTGATTTCCTGGGTCCTTGTTATTTTAAAGAGATCTTTCCTTTCACCATTGCTAGCTACAATCCTGTCTTCAAGGTCTGAAAGTCTATCTTCAGTTCCTTTCAAGTGGTTTTGCCAGCTTTTGCTGGCATTTTAAATTTCCTGAATATCCCTTTGAATCTGTTTCATGCATTGTAATTCCTTCTTATATTGTTCATTCAAGGTTTCCCTCATTTTTTAATGCTTCTTTTTAATCTATGTCTTCTTTACATATGCTCAGCAAGCCTTTTATTATGTTTGTGATTTCTTCTTTTACCTGAGATGTATTTCTGATCTGATTGCCTTGATAGCCTCATGAAGTAGTTTCTTTATGTCAGTTGCCATGATCCCAGAAATCCCAGGTGTGCGACTTTCCTTTTTCTCCCATGTCCATGTCTGCTGGTCTTGTTCTTTGTGGGCTGGAGGCCAGTGATTTTCTTTTACTCCTTTGTCTTTATGTTTTCCCAGGTTCCTCTGGATGAGCAGGTTGTGGGATCCCAGGTGCTTCCCATGTTGGCTACCAGTCCACAGTGTAAGGGGATGGGTCAGGCACCTGGGTGTCCCCTAACCCAGGTTCTCCAGGAGACAGTGGAGTGTGGGGCGGGCTTCTCCAGGTTGTGTCTAGCTGGTTCTCCTGGCTTGCACTGGCTACCCGTGGGAGAGTCCTCGTGACAGCTGGCATGCACGTGGGGGATGGGCTGGTGCTCCTCCATGCCCATGCTGACTCTGTACTTGCTTTCTTATACATATGGCTGAGTTTTGTTCAGATGCAGCTAAGGCACTTAGAAAATGTCTGCACTTTTTGGATCTTTCTTGTTTTTAAACTTAGGCAGGACGGGAATAGTACAGTATTTATTGTTGGGATAACTTGCCCATTGTTGGAACAGAACCTTTCTAAGGACACACTGCCTGACGTCCTGCGAATTTACCTGCTCCAGGCGGTGGGACCAGGCACCATTCCTGGCTTGGTGTGAGTTCCGGGGCTGCTCCCTTTTGTCCTTTCTGGTGGTTCTTCCCCAGACCTGACCTGTTGATCTGGTCTCATCTGAAGACCCCAGGGGAACTCTTGCAGATTTTAGAGGTCTCTCTGGGCAGCTCTCTCCTCTCTGACCACCTGCCTGAGACTTTGGCTTCATCTCCAGCTCTGGTGGAGTAGGAGGCACTGACCTAGTCCTCTGCTCTGCGTTAGGGCTAGGACCGCCAGTCATAAGCTGAGGCCTTACTCTGGTGTTTGCCCTCCCTCAGAGACTGCTGTTTTTCATAGCCTGATATCTAATATCTAACACATGTTTCATATATTTTGTCCATTTTTAGTTGTTTTGAAAGAAGAGTAAATCTGGTCCCTGTTAGTTCATCTTGGCTGAAAGCAGGAGTTTTAATGTTTGATATTTCAAAGCTTCCTTGGTAGGCCAAATTTTAGTCAGTGCAGTAGTCAATCTTCCTTTCTCCTGCATTTTATGTCATATAACAATAATGCAATTCAAATAAAAACTGTGTGTCTAGCCAAGAGAGTGGCTCGTGATCACTGGATATGCCTTGGGGCCTCATATTATTTTAATCGGAAGGGAAAGCATCAAACAGGCTGAAAAACAGCTCTCGTTGCCAAGTATGCTTTTTACCTGGAGGAAAAACAAAAGAATCTTGGGGAAGAGCCAAGAGGTTTTCAGTTTCTAAAAAGCCAGGTTGAAGCAAAAGTGTCTCTGTGCTCATGTGACACGGGGCTCCTCCCACATGGCTCCGATGTCACCTTGTCACGCGGCAGGAGGTCTCTGCATGGTCCTTTGTTGTGCACTGTCTGCCTTCTTCTGAGCCACCCTGCTTCCTCATCCCTCAGTCTCAAAGATGCCACTACATGCCCAGGTCACACTGCTTCACAGAGGAGTGCTGAGGCTGATGACAGCCCAGTGGCACTGACCTGGATTCTACCCAGCCAGTCATTTACGTATTTAGTTTATAAGCCGAAAATTAAGATCACTGAGTGTCATAGATGTTTCTCATTTTTGCGTTTTCATGTACTATACCTGGAAACCTTATTAACCGAGACTAGCTTAAATTGAAATTTGGGATAATTGGACATTAGCAATGATTTGGCTGGGCTCAAGCTTACCTTTTGGCTTTGTAGTGAGGAAAGGGTTTGCCAAGCAGTTTAATCACTTAAAACAAGAATGCCAGAGTTACTCTTATGGGAACAGGGTTAAAGACTTTAGGAACACTCATTGTCTATATGCAAATAAGGTTGCTAATCATGAGATTTGTTTTTCCTAGTCATTGGAGTAAGCGCAGCAGGGCCTCGACTTGAAAATATGCTATTAGCAATTAGTTCCTGCAATGACACATGCTCAAAAGGAATAAACAAATTTAAAAAATGCCCTATAATCTAGACTTTCTACTAATTTAGACTCCACTTATCTGGATTACAACAGTTCATACATGTAGTTCAACTGCAAATTTCAAAGTGTTGTTCAGATATATTCTCTCCCATTTGATCCTCAAAGTCGCCCTGTGTGAAGACAAGTCGAGCCAAGCCTCCCGTCTCTAGGTGAAGTTACTGAGGTTTGGGAAAATTTCCTGAGGTTAATTTACAGACCATGGAGCTTTCTCATTATTCTAATACTTTGAAGAAACAACCTGCCATCTCTCCATCCATTCATCTCTCCGCCTCTCATCCCTCTCCAGATCCATCCATTCATCCATCCATTCATCCATCCTTCCATCCTTCCACCGCCCTACCTACTGTCTGTGCATTATCCATGTATCCATGTATTCCGCTGAGTCTGGACATGTTGCTATATTCCCTCATTGCATCTCACGGTGCCTGCCAGCATTGAGATTCCCTCACCACTTAACACCAGCACTTGATACAGCCCAACAAGAGTAGGAAACGCTTTGAAAGCTCTCCTGGGTCTAAGGGTCTATCCTGCTGCCATGCTGGTTTAATTAGTCTAGGCACTGCCCCTTGTGCTGTGCAGAACTGAATTCTTCTGGGTGAAGGTTGTAGCTTCTTGGCAGGTCTGAAACTTCCTGGGGTGTCTGGGCCCAGTGGTCTGGACAGGGATCCTTGCTGGGGACCACTGGTCCAGCTCATTGCTGCCCATGTTTCCTCGGGCCAAATTCCTTTCATCAGACCCTGAGACAGGACCTCCCTTGACTGTAGGTGACAGATGCCTGCTATTCCCCTTGGAGACATATTTCTTAGTCATTCTTGGGAACTGAAACACAGTTCTGTGTTTTACACTCTTGACTATCTCTATTGGGAGCTTCCCTGGGGTAAGATCAGGATGGCTATGACCTGGAAGGAAGGAAATGACAACATGGTTGTGTCCTCCTGACAACCTGGTCCATACGGTCACAGGACGCAGGAACCAGGCTACAGGGATAACACTGGGAGGGCCTGAGAAGGGATGGATTGAATAATTCAAAGCACAGTTTACACAGCTCTTGGAGTACTATGGAGAGTGGACCTTAATTAGTTTTCTCAGTTTCTGTGTAGCCACATTTGATATCTACAATGAGCAGAAAGAGTTCCAAACTCTGACTACACAATGGTGTGACAGTGTTAGGAGAGTGTGGCATTGACACATCCAGGGTCAGGGATGTCTAAGGCATCTGAGTGAGGGGTCTTCAGAGCTTTGATCCTGGTCATGTCTGCACCTCCTCACCTTCCCCGTGTTGTGTCATTTCCCCAAGAGCTGGGGCTCATGTGCCAGATGGTGAGCCCTGAGGGCTCATGCTGCTCCTCATCCACTCCCAGGTCTGGGAGACCCTCTCCTCCACCCGCTGCCCAGCCCTGACCCAAGTCAGAGCTGTTGTACTGTCTTCCAGGGGGCACCCAGATCAAAGCCAGAGTAGCTTAGTCCTCCTGTCATGGCCAGCCATACCTGGGTCATCTATCTACCCACCAGCCATCTTCCCAAGACAGTGCTGGCTTTAGACAGGGTTTTTCCACTCTCCTGCTGCTGGCCAGGCTTCATGGTGGATGAGCTTCTCCAGGAACCAGGAGTTTCTTTCTCAGGTGTCTCTGATGTCCATGCTGACTTGTGCTCAGGGGTCTAGGCTGAGCCCTGAGAGTCCTGCCAAGGAAGAAGTCACAGGCCGTGAGTCCAAGGCAGAAGTGGTTCCCACTCTCCCCTGCAGATGCACAGAAATGCCCTCCCCTGGCTCTGGTGTCTTTAGGAAGGAGCAGCATGGTTCTGCCCATTCTGGACTCCAGCACAGCAGGGAACCTGGCTCTTCCTCACCCCTTTGTTCCTAGCCCAAATTGCACGTCTGCCTTGGAGAAAAGAAAGTGCTTTCTTCTCCCGCCAAAGACTACCTCTCAGGCCTCGATGCCCACCACAGAGATCTGCCTCCAGGCTGCACAGACATTATGCCACGGGAGTATTCTGCAGCAGGAGCATTGTGTGCTGAACCTCTGATGCGAGAGCACAAGGAGCCACTGCCATTTTATGGGATGGAAATGCAAATGGTTGGCGTGTGGAGCAAGCCTGAACGTCAGGGTCTAGTGTCCAGGTGTGGATCCTCCCAGGCAGATGGTCTTGCATGAGATGTGCCATATGCAGACTGAGATGGAGCACATGCATTTAGCCAGGAGAGAGGCCCAGCTTGATCCAATTCCACAGACCACCTTGGGCCATCCTTCTTCTGACCCCTTCCTGGAGAGGGTGTCAGCTACAGGGCTGAGTCACCTGCCATTGCTTGGTAGTTTCCTTGTAAGTCACAGATGTGGAGAGAACTTTGCTGAGCCTGCAAAACCAAATGGTCTGGGTTGTTTTCGTAGAATAAAAAGTGGCTTTGTCCTGCCTTGAAGTTGTGAGGGCTCCATCTCCTTCTTTGGGTTTGACTGTATTCAAGAATGTAAGCCAGAGTCATGGGGCAAATACTGAAGGTGGAAGTCTAAGAACACGTTCCAGAAAAATTTTCATCACAGGAGTTTGGGAAACTCCATTAGCCAGGTCATCTGTTTCCTGCTCATCCCATTAACTAAAAGTTTCTGGCTCATGTTTTGATGGGATTGTGATGAAGTCCCAGGTGTGCTTGTTAATGAGGGGACTTTCCCTGGGGTCTGCATGCAGGGAAAAATATGTCCCAAGCTAGAGTCCTCCCCACCCACCCGCCCCGCATCAGCAGTGAGAAGGTCAAGATTAATGCCTGAACACAAAGCTAATTAGGCATGATCTAGGGCAGAACCTTTGGCTCCAGAATGATTGCGGATGAGACAGGGCATGTTGACGTGCAAAGCCACTTATTGAGGAAAGGGGCCTTGGGAAGGGCCTCTGTGTGCTGCAGGCTGGGAGCAGGCTTGAGTGCCAGCTAGGATGCTCCCTGGGCAGGGTTAACTGTGCACAGGACATGGATTCCAGTCCATGTTCTCAGAGGAGCTTTTGTGTTTTTGTGAGGGAAACACTATTCTCTTTGAACCTTTGGTTCCAGGAGCAAAATCTGGTTCTATTCAGTTTATGAGACTTATGCACTCTCTTCTTTCACCCAAGAATATCAAGAGGCTGGAGACTAACTCCCTGTTGCAGGGCGGGGACTGGACCTAGACTGTATGTGGGGCGGGTTGTTTCAAGCACCCAGAGAAGCTGTCCCAGCCACATGCTGATCCCAGTCTGAGGGCTGAGCCAGGGAGGTGGGGAGGTTTTCACAAAAGAAGGTGGACATGGGTGCGCCTTCGAGGAGTGTGTGGCAGTGGAAAAAGTGATGCAGCTGGGGAGCACAAGAAGCCACACTGGTGACGTCACACCCATGTGAACAGGGTGTGTACGTGCACTGTGGGGACACCATCCTATGGTCCTCCTGCCTCCCCATTTATCGAGTGCAGGTATTTAACATTGTGGTTCTCACAGGCTAATATGACTAAACAATTTTATTAGAACCTTTTTACCTGCTGTCTTGACTCTGTGCATCTCTAACTGGACTCCTATTGTTCCTAAATTAGCTCTCCTTTAATTTTACCAAAGTAGCTCCATTTTCCAGTCCCCCAAATTCAGCTCCTCTTCTTCCTCTCTGTTCCAGGAATCATAGATTCAGGCCTTCATCCAACAGGTGTGAGGGCTCAGCAGGACCACACTCCCAAGCACTTCTGAGTGGAGACGGGTTCCTTGTGCTGGTCCCACCCTTCACTGTGCCTTGCAGTTCTTCTAGATTTGATGGTTTGTGTTGAGAAGTCTGTCATGATTCTGATGGGTTTTCCTTTATAGGTGATCTGTTTCTTTTCTCTAACAGCCCTTCATATTCTGTTCCTGTGCTGAATTTCTTGGATCTTGATTATTATATGTCTGGGTGTAGATTCATTTTGCTTATGGCTAGCTGGAGTTCTATGTGCCTCGCTTATCTGTGTGCCAGGTCTTTTCCCCATGTTTGGAAAGTTTACTGCTATTACTTCTGTAAATAGTCTCTTTATGTCATTTGTGTTCACTCCTGCTTTTTTGTTGACACCTATCATTCTTAAATTATTTTTCTTCATATTGTCTTTCAGCCCTTGAATTGTGATTTCCTGGGTCCTTGTTATTTTTAAGAGATCTTTCACCATCGTTAGCTACAATCCTGTCTTCAAGACCTGAAAGTCCACCTTCAATCCCTTTCAAGTGCTTTTGCCAGCTTTCGATGGCGTTTTAAGTTTCCTGGATATCCCTTTGAATCAGTTTCATGCATTGCAATTCTTTCCTATATTGCTTATTCAAGGTTTCCCTCATTCTTCTATGCTCTTTTTAAATCTGTGTCTTCTTTAGATATGCTCAGCAAGCCTTTTATTATGTTTGTGATTTCTCCTTTTACTTGAGATGTTATTCCTGATCTGATTACTTTTACAGCTCCTGAAGTTGTTTCATTACTTCAGTTGCTATCCTTTCAGAGATTTCAGATGTGTGACTTCCATTTTCTTCCATGTCTATATCTCTCAGACTTGTTCTGTGTGGGCTGGAGGTCTGAGATAGCCATTTGCCCCTTTGTTTTGACATTTTCCTGACAAGTTGGTTGTGGGGTCCCAGGAGCTTCCCACATTGGCTCCCCCTCCACAGTGTAGGAGAATGGGCCAGGCACCTGGATTTCTCCAAACCTAGGTTCCCAAGGAGGCAGTGGGGTGTGGGGTGGGCTTCTCGAGACTTGTGCGGGTACACTGAGGCTTCTCTGATGACCATGTGTGTGTGGTGGTGGGACTGCTTCTTCTCTCGGCCTGTGTGGCTACACTGGAACTCTGAGAGGACGGTTTTAGCCTGGAAGCTTTGTCTCAGAGTGGCAGAAGGGAAGAATCGGGAGATGCTGGCCCTGCTTTGTAGAGGATAGAGGGGTGTCACACTGCTGCCAAGGTCTCATGGTCACTGTCAGTGCCAGTGGGAAAACAAACCCTCTTGGGCAGGCTGCCCCGAGGGCTGGTTGCCTCAGCCCTTGGGCCCCTTCTGTATCTTTGTCACCAACATTCCTCCATGGCTTCAGGACGTATTCTGAGTTCTTGTTTGTGCCAGACACTAGGCTAGGTGCTAGAGGGGCGGCTAATGGCCAGTGTGCCACCTGTGGTGGCAGGCACACAGGGGTGTGTTTGTCTGATTCTCCCAGCCTGTGCTGGCTGCCTGCAGGGAGCAAGTGTCCCCAGTGGCAGCCTGCAGACACGTGGGGCCTGTCTGGTTGTTTCTCCCTGCCTGCACTGGCTGCCCACAGGAGGCAGCCTTTCAGTGGTGGCAGCTGCACAGGGGTGGGTCTGGCTGTTTCTCCCTGCCTGCACTGGCTGCCCACAGGAGGCAGCCTTTCAGTGGTGGCAGGCACACAGGGGTGGGTCTGGCTGTTTCTCCCTGCCTGAGCAGTTTACCTGAGTGAAGCAGGTGCCTTCTGACCTATTTCTTTTCTTCCGGTGTCACTCAGTCATGTGTGATGATCTTTTGACAATGCATTCTCAGCCTGCCCTTGAATTTAGACAGAAAACTATGCTCTGTCCAGCGAGCTGTCCTGCCTTTCTCCCCAGTTGCCTATCCTGCAGATGCAGAAGGCTCATTCACTCACTGCAGTGCTCTTCTCACATGATAAGGCAACTATCACTCTCATAGTGTGACCCATGGCCCACATCGGGTGCCTGACTCCTCCCCTCGGCTGTGAGTTGGAAATTACTCTCCTATTCAGAGAAGTCTCCTCTCCTCGAGTCCTTGCCAACACCTGGTGTTTGATATTCTGCTGCCTGCAAAATATTTCATTATTTTCATACCCAGCTTGCATTTGCATTGTCCTAAAGGGAAAATCCACTTCAGAGTATGCTGATGAAAAATAGGTATGTACTAAAGACTATACAGAACACAAAGGAGGGATTTCCAGCTGACAAACAGAATTCCCCTTGAAACACTCTACGTGTATTTCTCCAGGCTCATCTCCTCTGGGCCACAACCAGGTGGCTGACCCCTCCCCGCCTCCCCCACCATCCACAACCCCCTTCATCCTCGTGCTCATCAACGCACTCACCTGACAAAGGCAGGAGTGTTTCCAGGTCACACACCCGGAAGGTCAAGCTCTCACCCACACCCTTTCATTTCAACAGCCGATCACCCAGGAAAAGGGCAGCACTTTCCTCTGTCAGGACCCTGTTCTGAAGAATCCACAGGAACTTATCCTCCACCTTTGCTTGG
Source organism: Dasyprocta punctata (assembly GCA_004363535.1). Taxonomy (NCBI): domain Eukaryota; kingdom Metazoa; phylum Chordata; class Mammalia; order Rodentia; family Dasyproctidae; genus Dasyprocta; species Dasyprocta punctata. Next base: position 2,025 of record RJWM01026882.1, on the reverse strand, counting down.
CAAGATACTTCAGGATATCTCAAAAGAGTCTAGCAAACTTGCTGCCCTGTCCAACCCCTGCTGTTGGCCAGCAGATGCTATGTCCCTTCTCCCTTTCCCTTCCTCACCACGGCCACTGTCTAGTCTCTGACAGGTGCGTAACCCGTGGTGGGATTCCACCCACCCCCCCAGACCGTGGCCTCATCAGTACAGTCACCTTCCCCACCAGGCCAAACCCTCTGAGTGCAGAAAGGAAAACGCCACACGTGGTTCTGGACATCGTGAGGCTCAATGGAAAGGTGTTAACCAGCTGGCCAACTGTCCCAGCTGCCTTCAGGCCTGCTGAGGACCCAGGGAGCTGACAAGACGATGACATTTTTTGTGGCGGGTGCTTCTGATCGGCAGGCCCTGGCCCGCTGTCAGTAGTCACTTTGTTCCTGAAACAAGGCTGTGTTGTTTCCCATCTTTTCTTCTTGGTGGGTGAGCAATATATTTTTTCCTAAGTACTAAACTTGTGGTTTGCAAAGCAAATATTGCCAGCACTGGCAGCCAGGGTTTGTGCTGAGATATACTCTGTGTTGTCGACCTCCTGGGGCCAGATCTCACTTTAGTCTCAAATACAAGTTTAGAAAATTGGAGTCCTGTGAAACCAATGTTTGCATTGAAAACACTGTTTTTCAATTTCCAGGAGTTCCTTGAACTTAAATGTAGTGATAATAGAGTTTAAGATTCAAAAGAAAAGGAACAATGTCCCCTCCCTGGCGATACCTGGAGGCAGCTCCTGGCTGTGCCTGGCTTTACGAGGGAGCCGGCGTGTTCCCCCCATCCCCAGCACGGGCCTCCCTGTGCTGCCCACTGCCGCACCACTCTGCCACAGGGAGAGGCGTGCGAACGGCTCTCAGACAAGCCACGTCCCTTGGCAGACCCAGGACGTGGGGCCGCAGCAGAGCCACCGCGTGGTCCCTCGGCCCTCACTTTACAGCTGGGGAGACAGAGGCTCAGGGAGGAAGGCAGTCTGCCAAGAGTTCCACACTCACTGCCGGTCTCTGTGGACTAAGCAGGGTCTGAACCAAGCGGTCTGTGTGGAAAGAGAAGTGCGCCCGCCCACCTTCCCACGCCTGGTCATCGTCTCCCCTGGAGTGAGGGCCGCAGGCGGCGCACTGGCCATTAGCCGCCCCTCCAGCACTAGTCTAGTGTCTGGCACAAACAAGAACTCAGAACACGTCCTGAAGCCATGGAGGAATGTTGGTGACAAAGATACAGAAGAGTCCAAGAGCTGAGGCAACCAGCCCTCGGGGCAGCCTGCCCAAGAGGGTTTGTTTCCCCGCTGGCACTGACAGTGACCATGAGACCTTGGCAGCAGCGTGACACCCCACCTATCCTCTACAAAGCAGGGCCAGCGTCTCCCGATTCTTCCCTTCTGCCACTCCGAGACAAAGCTTCCAGGCTAAAACCGTCCTCTCAGAGCCAATCCCAACAGCCTGCTCATTCCATCTGACCCTGGCCCTGAACCTGAGCACAGCCCCAACCTTAGCTTGGAACCCAACAAACACACATGGCGATTAGCTGGGTCTAACCACTCCCTGATATTTGTTTCCTAGCATCGCATTGCACACCTTAAGTCCTTGGTCCCTGCCAGTCTCTGAGAATCTGACTCCTGTATACGGCCTTCCTGGGACCTGAAAGGGACTCACCTGTGGCCAGGCAGCCAAGCACGGAACCTCTGCCTGGCCACAGCAGCTACTTGGCACCCCAATTGCACAGGCTCACTGGGGTGCCCCCAAACATGCCACGATGGCCAACCAGCTCCTGACAGCCAGCTCCAGCTCGATTCTGTGGATGAAACTGCCTCGGCTCAGCAGGAGGTGGCCACACTCCAAGCCGGGGAAGCCTCCCTCCCTGCCCACCCTCCTTCCTCAGAGCAGCACTAGGTATGTTTCAGAATTTAAATCACTGGAGGAAAGATCACCCAGAGTAACCCACAGCCAGACTTCTCATTCACACACACGTTCAGCCTCTTGTCTTTCCTTCCTCTCCTCTCCTCTC
>RJWM01026881.1:0-27653 GCA_004363535.1 Dasyprocta punctata | reverse complement strand
GTAATTTTTGCTGAAAGTTGAATTTTGATGTTTTATTGTGCACACATCTCCCGTCTCTCTTTACATTTGGAGTCAATTGTTTGTTCTATATCTAATGAGTTTAAAAGACAGTTGTGAATTTGATGATAGTCTGCCTCTTTTTCTTTGTTTGATTCTTCAGTTATGTGTAGACATTAAGGCTTAGATATGTGATATTCCCGTGAAGGACCCTGTGTCAGAGGCTTGATACACTGGGTACTTTCTGCACAAAGAAGAACCAGAGAAACAAGTCAACACTGAGATGGGATGACATGAGATACTGAAGAAGAGCACTAGGACAAAGCAAGAGAAAGACTGAAGAAACACTGTAAAACATGGAAATCTGTGGTGGTGGCACAGAGAACAGAATGAAGTGTATTGACAGCTGTAAACCTAGATTCCTGGCTTGGAGGACTCCCTATGTTGGGGGAAGGGTAAATAGATTATGCCAATGGATCATATCACAGTAGATGCCAGCAACTTTAGCTATGCAATTGTTGCATATGAAGCACAAGCTTGGAGACCAGCTAGAGTTACCTAGAGTCCACATTACAACTTTGATTCAGGGAAAAAATGCCCATTGTTGTCACTTCAAACCTCAGAGCTCAGACTGCTGCAGGATAGCATCATACTGAGGCAGAGATATGCTGTGGTATTGTTATTTTAGAATATTTTTCAAGTTTTATTTTTTATCAGTACATGCTTGCAGTACATAATGATCACATTCCTTGTGGGGATTTGGCACATGCACATAACCAACCTTGCTTTTTCACACCATGCCCAAAGCCATCAATTACACAGGAAGTTATCGAGAGATTATTTTATGGTGCCCAAAAAAGCCAACAAAGGGTACCAAACTGACACAAGGACATATCTTCAACAAAAAGTTATTTGCTATGAATATCAACCTATAAAAGTGGAAGAGGCACCTTACCCACCAGATGTACAAAATTCAATGTGCAGACACAAGAAATATGACAAACAAGGTAATAGTATACCTCCAAATAAACACAGTAACTATCTAGGAATTGACGCCTAAGAAAATACTGACAAATGTCTGATAAAGAATTCCAAATAAGGATTATAGGAAAATTCAATGAGATTCAAGACAACACAAAAAGATGATTCAGTGAAATCAGGAAATTCATTATATAAACAAGCAGAAATCCTGGAAATGAACTCAATAGGTCAAATAAAAAGTACAGTTGCAAACTTCAAGAACACATTATCTTAGGCCAAAAATATTATATATGAACATGAAAATATATTCTTAGAAATATCCCACTCAAACAAACAAAAAACAAGCAGAAAAACCAGCCTCTAAAATTCATGATACACAGTAAAATTATTCAAGTTTCGAATTCTGAGAGACTCAGAAGGTAAAAAGTTCTGAAATGAGCATAGAAAATCCATTCAATCAATTAGTATCTGAAAACATCCCCAATTGCAGGAAAAGATATTGGCAACTGATACAGGAAGCCTGGAGGACCCCAAATAGACATGATCAGAAAAGATTATTACCATGGTATATTATAATCAAACTCTCAAATTAAAAGAGAATTACAAAAACAGCAAGAGAAAAACACTGAGTCACAGTTAAGGGAACCACTGTTAGACTGATAGCAGATTTTTCAAAAGAAAACTTATAGACCAGGAGTAAATGGAAGGGCATATTCCACCTTATGGAAAAACAAGAATGAAGAAACAAAAACAACAACAAACCCTGCCAAAAATTAAGAATAAAAGCTCAATAAAGCTGTTTTCCAACAATGAAGGAAAAATAATTTGACAGACAAGTAAAATCTGAGAACCAGAAGGATTTTATCGCCAGAAGATCTTGAGAGAGACTTACATTGAGAAGAGAAAGAAAACTACCATCATGAAAATATTAAATATGCCAAAAAAACAGATACACAAAACAGAAATAGATAATAACCAAATCTTTGTTTGTTCATTTGTGTTTTTGAGACACGGTGTCAATGTGCAGTTCAGGCTGGCCTTAAAGTCCCTATGTATCCTAGACTGGCCTTGAACTTGTGACAATCCTCCTGCTTCAACCTCTTGAGTGCTGGAGTTACAAACACAAACCACCACCCTGGTCTTAGAATCAAATCTTATCTGTGCAGAAAATCATGAACCACAAAGATGTACAAAAGACAAATAAAACAATATAGGGTCTTTAAAATAAAAGAAAATTAGAAAAATGATAGGAATATTTATCAATGTTAAAAACAAATTAAAATCCCCAATTAAAAATGTAGACTGCTCAAATGGATTAAAAAATACTCAACAATATACTTCCTATAAGAAACACATTTCTCCAATAAATATGCACAAAACTGAAAATGAAAGAATGGAAAAAGGTGCTACATACAAATAGAAACCAAAAATGATCCGGAAAACTATTCTTATGTCAGAAAACATACTTTAAGGCAATTGTAAAAAAGAGATTAAAAACTAATTCATAATGATTAAAGGAAAATTTAGTAAGAATATACTGGTATAAATAAATATGTACTTGCTGTCAATTTTATATAGCAAATGGTTGGTTCAAAGGGAGAGTTATGCTCAAATACAACAACCCTATTTCTCTCAATGGCAGGATCATCCAAACCAAAAGCTTGACTACAAAAACAACAAAAAATTCCAGAGTTAAACTATGTCAGAATAACTGTACCTAATAGTCATTTACCTATGTCACCCAATAGCTGCAGAAAATGTGCTACTCAACAGCTGCAGAATACACATTCTTCTCATCAATATACAGAAAACTTTCTGGAATAAATATGTTGTCAGAAAAGAAATCTCAACAAATTAAAACAATTGAAATCATATGTATATTTTCTGGAATAAAATGGAGTAAAATAAAACTAGTAATCAATATAAAAAGAAAATTTCAAAATCATTAAAATATATGGAAAGCAAGCTAGATGCTATTGAATGCGCAATAATTCACTGATCAAATAAGAGAAATATAAAAGGTTCATAAAGTATCCAAAAATAGAAGCTTATAGGATACAATAAAAGCAGTATAGTACCTAGAGGGAAGCTTATAGCAATAAACTCCTACATCACAAAATAATAGATTTTTAAAAAATCTAACAATGTATCTCAAAAATCATAAAAGCATAAACCAAACACATTATTTGTAGAAGGAAATAAACAACAAACATCTAAGCATAAATAAATGAAAGAGATTAATAAATAACACAAAATTTCCATGAAATAAAAGTTTGGTTTTTGAAAAGATGAACAATACTTTAGCTACATGACAAACAGAAAAAAACCCTTTAGGTATGAGAGAGAGAAAGAAAGAGAGAGACAGAGACAGAGACAGAGAAACAGAGACAGAGAGAGAGACAGAGAGAAAGACAGAGAGAGCTGAAATAAATAAAACCTGAGATGAAAAGGGAGACATAAAAACTGGTATCATAGAAATATATAAGATAATTAGGGCCTATTTTGAACAACTATATACTAACAAATTGGAAAAAATTTCTAGACAGATATAACCTACAAATACCAGAACATAAGACTATAGAAAACCTGAATACAACAAAAGCAAGTAATGAAATTGAATCAGTAATTAAAAAAGTTTTGCAACAAACAGAACTCTAGAATCCAATTCTATTAAATTTTATGCAGCATTCTACTAAATTTTTAAAGAAAAACTAACACAGATTCTACTTAAATTTTTTGAAAAAATTGAAAAGAAGGAAATCTTCTGTGATCATTTTACGAAGTCAGCCTTACTCATATGAAAACCAATCAAGGACTTAAGGAAAATAGACCAAAATAACTGATAAATATAGATGCAGAAATTCTCGACAAAATACTAGGAAACTGACTTCTGTAGCACATTGAAAAACATTTACTATGATAAATGGGACATATCCCAGAAATGAAGATTTTCAACATACACAAATAATGAAATGCAATAAATTGCATCAATAGTTTGATGGATAAATACAATATGGTCATCTCAATAAGTACAGAAAAAAAAATTTTTAAAGTTGAACAGCCTTTGTCTTAGTTACTTTTCACTCATTGCTGAGACCAAATACCTGATGCCCAAAATTAGGGAAGGAAAAGTTTATCTCTTACAGTTCTTGAAGGTTTCAGTTCATACCTAGTTGGCTCCAAGGCAGCATGGTGTGGTGGGCCACCCTTCATGGCAGCTGCTAAACAGCAAGGTGAACCACCGAGAGAGAGAGACAGAGAGAGAGAGACAGAGAGAGAGAGAGAGAGAGAGAGAGGAGAGAAAGAGGAAGACATGCCTTCCTCTTGTCTTTACACTGTATGTCGGCTTCACCCCTGGGCAGGTGCAGCACTCACGTCGCCAATCCCAGCTCCAGACAACAAACAAAACACGAATGCCAGACTCAGCTCCATCCAAATTACCTGAGGCCTTGGAGGGACAGAGGATCAAACCCATACAGTCTTTCATGATTAAAATCTTGAATAATAAGGTATACAGTGAATGTACCTGGACATGATAAAGACATACACCAATGTCATAGTGAGGGGAAAACTGCAAACATTTTTTCTAATATCTGTAAGGAAAAGTAGTTGTCCACTATCACTGTTCTCACTCACTCTGGTACTGGAAGTTTTAGCCAAAAACATTAAAAGAAAGAAATAAAAGAAATACAAATAAGAAAGGAGGAAATCAAATTATTTATATGTATGGATTTTATGCACAGAAAAACCTGAATACTCCACCAAAGCAGGTAGAACCTATTAGAACTGACAAATTCATAATGCTGCAGGGTGCAAAATCAATATAAAAATCAATAGCATTTTCTACAAACCAATAACAAACCTGCTGAAAAAACAATGATGAAAACAATTCTATTCACAATAGCTACAAAGACCCCAAATTCCTAGGAGTAATTTTAACTAAGGAAAAAAATATCACTGAAATAGAAATTACAAAACACTGATGAATGAAATTGAAGAAGACACATGAAAAATGGAAAGAATGAATGAATGGCAGTTGGAAAACTGAATATCCATGTTAGGCAGGTAGCTAGACATTAGCAGGATCAGGGACAAAGTGGGGGAAGGGTGACTGGAGAAGTGAAGGCCACTGCCTTGTTGTGTCAGACTCTGGTTTCCCAGTGACACATAGGATGAAGATTAAAATTTGACCCCTATCCTTCCCTGTTTGAATAACAGGTGCCAAAGCACATAAAGATAGAAGGAATAAATTCTAGTGATCCCTAGTATAGTGGAGCTATTGCAGTTCATAATAAACTGTTACGTATTTTATGAGGAACTAGCAGACAGGAGCTCAAAGCACTAAACAGAAAGAAATTATACAGACATGAAAGCAATTTCCTGAATTTAATTGATACATACCGTATATATCACAATATATATTTTAGGTTAAAAAAAGTGTATCATAGGGAGACTGAATTCCATAAAGAAATGATGAATGCTCTACGGTGCAAAATATGACCAAAATAAAGTACACTTATTACTTCAAATTTCTATAAAAGATAAATACCTAATTTAAAAATAGCGATACTTTGTAGCATATATAAAAAAGTAAATAATATGACAGTAATAGCACAAAGAAAGGAGAGAAACACATTGATGTCAATTTTAATACTTCTGCTTAATATATATGTAGCCAAAAAATAAGTTAAGAAAAATGTAAAAATGTTGGTTGGCTATGGGCTGCTGGGAGTGTGACTTGGATGGGTGCATCTCCCTCCTGGACTCTTCCCTTCTCTCTCTGCTTCCTGGTTGCCATGACATGAACAGCTTTCTTCCATCTAGGATCTTCTTCCATGATGTCTCTGCCTTGAAGCCAGTCAATCCGGGACTAAAACTGTGAGCCAAAATAAACCTCTCTAAATTGTGTGTGGGAGGATACTGTATCACAGTGAAGAGAAATTGACTAAGACACAGCTCCACCTACCCACCTGGCTTCAATGACTTGCCTTGCTTCTGTTCTGACCTGAGAATTTCTATATATACTTGGGATTGACATTGCATTAAATCTATAGAATAATTTATGGAGAACTAGTTTTTTCAAAGTTATAATTTTCACATCATGAACATTTGCCATTTTAACCATTTTTAAGCATTCAGTTTAACAGCATTAAGTAAAATACTATTGTTGGACAACCATGATTGTTCATGTCCAGACTTTTTATTCATTTTAACCAACTAAAACTGCATACTCACTGAATAACCCTCCATCCCTGCTGAGCCTGGCATTGTGCAAGGTAATCGTGAATCTACGTTTTGTGTATGTGAATTTGACTACTGTATATACCTAATATAAATGGAATTAGACAATTTTTTCCTTGTGACTGGCTTTCTTTATGTAGCATTATGTTATCAAATTTCATCCATGTGGCAGTATGTGTCAGAATATTTCTTTTTAAGTCGAATAATACTCTGTTATATGTATGCTGCTTAGCCATTTATCTATCAATTAATTTTCCTTCCTCTTTTTGTCTGTTGTGCATAATGCTGCTAGAACATTGAATATTGCTAGAACACTGAAGTACAAATATATGTTCTTGACTGATTTCAATTCTTTCAATAGTGGAATTTGAGGAACTGCCACACCATTTTTCATAGTAATGGCACCATTTTACATTTTACCAATATTGCACAGGAATTTCAGTTTCTCCACATTTATTGTCAATACAGGTCAATACAGGTCACCCATTAGCCATTCAAACAAGTATGAAGTATCTAGTGGTTTGGTTTACATCTGCTTTCCCCTAATGAGTAAAGGTATTAAGGATCCTTTTATGTACTTATTTTCTGTATATCTGTATCTTTGCACAATGTCTATTCATGCACTTTGCTCTTTTTTAATGGAATCTTTTTGTTGTTGAACTGTATGGCCTAAAGGTTGCTGGTTAAATTCCACTGATCAATAGTACTAGCAGGAGATTAAAGGAGAGTGAGGGCAGTCTGTGTATTATCCTGGTTTCCTCATTCTGCCCCTGTAAAACATCTCTTTTCTACCAAGCAGCCCTCTAGCACAAATTTTTTTCTTTAGAACCAGTAAATGCTTCTCATCTAAATTCTTTACGCATAAAGGGAATTCTGTACCCTGCTATTAATGGTTCTTAGGCAATGTACTAACTCTAGTGTTTTTCTCACATTCTGCCTTAGTTTTAGAAAATGTTTTTTAAATCAACACATTTTAAATCACTTAATTTGAATGGAACATCTTTTTTTACCTGGACATTGACTATGGTTTACTTGATATATAGAAAATTTTAATTTGTTAATGTTTTATTTGCTGAATTCTGATGTCTGCCATATTTAAAGGGCTATATTTATATGTATATGAAATAAGGTATTCTATGTTTCTTTTGCTATCTTTTTCTCCTTTGCTACTTGTATGGCTTGAAACCACATGCAAATCTATGATCCATCTGAAATTTCTTGTGATATTAGAAATGAGATACTACTTAAACTTTTCTTACAGCTTTTGTGAATATTCTTTTTTTCATTTATTTCCTGTTTGACTCTTGAAACCTGTATATCGAATTTAGAATATTATTAGTATTTTTTCAGACGGGTAAAATCTTACAGAATTACTTAAGAAGTAACATCTTTCTGAATTTACTTAATCATGAATTTAGTATTCTTCCTTTTATTAAAGTATTTGTGTTCTCCATTAGTTTTTCAAGTTTTTCTTTTTCTTTTTCTTTTTTCTTTTTTTTTTGGTGGTACCAGGGATTGAACTCACAACCTCGTGCCTGGTGTTTAAGCCACTGAGCCAAACTCCTGGCCCTAGTTTTTTGAGACAGAGTCTCACTATGTAGCTCAGGCTGGTCTTGATCTCACATTGTACCCCAAGTCAGCCTCAAACTCACAACGCTCCTCCTACCTCAGCCCCCCGAGTGCTGGGATTAAAGGCATGCACCACCATGCCTGGCTTTTCAGGTTTTTCTTTTCACAGATCTTTTATAATTGCTGTTATTCTAGGTATTTCATAAAGTTGTTATTGTAAATGTTTTCTATTTTAACTTGTAGCAGATTTTTGTTTGCACAAAATAAAGCCTAATGATTCTTTAAATTACTATCATAATTTTTGTAAAAGCTACTTAACTGAAATTACCTTTATGTTTGTAAATTTTCACAATTTTTTGTTTGGTTTTGAGAGCAAGAAGAGAAGAAGCCAGGAGTGGTGGCACACACCTGTAATCCCAGCACTTGGGAGTTTGAGGCAGGATGATTGTTGCAAGTCTGAGACCAGCCTGGGCTACAAAGTCAGTTCAAGGCCAGCTTGAACTGCATAGTGAGACCCTGACTCATAAAAGACAAAAACAAGAAGAAGAAGGAGAAGGAGAAGGAGGAGCAGGAGGAGGAGAAGGAGAAGGAGAAGGAGAAGGAGAAAAGGAGGAGGAAGAAGAAGAGGAAGAAGAGGAAGAAGAAGAAGAGGAAGAAGAAGAAGAAGAAGAAGAAGAAGAAGAAGAAGAAGAAGAAGAAGAAGAAGAAGAAGAAGAAGAAGAAGAGGAAGAAGAAGAAGAAGAAGAAGAAGAAGAAGAAGAAGAAGAAGAAGAAGAAGAAGAAGAAGAAGAAGAAGAAGAAGAAGAAGAAGAAGAAGAAAGAAACCCTCAGTGTTCATTAAAAACTTCAATCAAGAGGTTATTTCTAACTGAGTCCCAAAGTGGGGTCTTGATAATTTTAGGACAAGAATATGGAAATAATACCCCCAGTTAAGAAGAAACCTACATTAAAAAAAAAGAAGAAGAAGAAGAAGAAGAAGAAGAAGAAGAAGAAACCTATAATAGTAGTTAGAAGAGAAAAAGCAAGGGGAAATTTGAGGACTTATATGTAAATCAGTATCATAAGGCAAAGACTTGTTGCAATAGCATGTATTACAGTAATGTATATGTATATATAATATTTGTTGAAATGTATGTGTTGCAATAATATATGTTGCATAATATGGGAGATAAAATTTATAATATAAAGAAAAAGGAATGAATGAGCACAGTACAAACTAATGAGACAGAATCGAAGAGTTGAAGACTAATTGGTAAGAAGAAATGAAACATGAAGATAAAGGATGGTGGGGAGTTAGTGAAGAAGAATTTGTGAGAGCAAGGGAATGAATTCAGTTTTGATGAGATTGTATTTGAGAAGCCTGTGGAACATATGCATATTAGTTTACAAAATCTATCACATCCATGCATTTATTTACTGAACAAATATTGATTAAATGTCTTCTCCAAGTTAAAGATTTTCTTCATGGCAAGAAATACACTATCATATGTCCCCTATTTTATTGTGATAACTAAGGCATGATGTGAATATATATATGTGCCTATATATATATATATATATATATATATATATATATATATGAGTATGTGTGTAGTTGAGGTATTTTACATCCAAATAAAGCACAGTGAGTATTACATAAAGACCAAATTGTATCCTGCTCCTGCATAGGAGCCATACTCAGAAACAAAGCAGAAATTTTAAATGAAATTGTCTTAGTTACTTTTCACTTGTACCTGACTCCCAAAATTAGGGAAAGGTTTATTTCTTACAGTTCTCAGGAGTTTCAGTCCATACTTAGTTGGCTCCAAGGCAGCATGGCATGGCAGGGCAGCCATTCATGGTGGCTGCCAAGCAGCAAGGCTCATGAACCCAGTGAGAGAGAGCGAGAGAGAGGGAGTAAGACAGAGGAAGACGAATTCCTCCCACCCTTACATTGAATGTCGGCTCCACCCTGGGGCAGGTGCAGCACTCACATCACCAATCTCAGAGCTAGACAACAAACCAATTGCAAATGCCAGACTCAGCCCTGTCCAAATTACATGAGGCCTTGGATGGACACAGGACAAACCAATACAGAAATGTTGTAATTTCAAAACAGAGAATTATATAGTATAATCTGGATTTTAGAAAGATATTACATTGTCATTGTATGTGGCAAAGAAAAACAAACTAGTATTGCTGATATCAACATTGAACCACAGTGGAAATATGGAAAGAGAAACCTCAACAAAAAAGAAGTCTGAGATAGTAACTTTCTACAACAAAACCAAAGGTGGAGGAGATATTATTGATGAGTTATACAGCAACTGTGATGTCACTTGAAACACAAAGCATTGGTTGTGTTTTACTCATTCCTAAACATGTGTGGCATAAATAGTTTGATAGTTTACAAAGAATATAACAATTGAAAAATATCATGGAGAAATTTTCTTAGAAGACTGGGACTGGAATTCATAATAGATCATTTATAGCAGAGGAAAAGCAAAATGTTTCTGTCCAAAGAACTACACAAAAAAAGTTGTGGAGCACACTGGTAAGCTGATATGTGAACAGGTAGGCACAGCATCACTAAGACCTATTGTGACAACAGGAAAACCAAAAAGATGTCAACTGTGCACTAAAGAAAGGACAGAAAAACAAGCCTTACATGCTATCTGTGTAAGCAATACTTAATATGTGGAACATGTGGTTTTCATGTGTGAAGAATGCCTTGTATGTGACAGTTACAGCAAAGTTTATTTTTGTGGTAGATTTTTGTTTGTGTTTATATTGTAGTTCACATAGGTTTTTATTTCTGATGTCATCTTTTAGATTTTGTAAGCAAGTAAACAGCTGTTGTGAAAATGTTGATGTCTAAATACTACATATTTGAAATTTTATTTTTTAGTATAATATTTTCTTGCTAAGTGCACATTGTACTATATCATAGGAAGATCCTGACAGAACAGAAAGACAAGAGAGGTGACAAGAACGGTCTGCCACATAGGAATGGAAAGCTAAGCACACGTGCTGTTGGTATAAGCAAGATGTGTGCATGGAGCATGCAGTTGTCAGGTGAAGATGCCTTGGATGTGACAATTGAAACAAAGATTATTTTTGTTATAGAGTTCTATTGGTATTTTCTTTGTCCTTCATATAGTAATTTATTTCTGATGTTATCTTTTAGATTTTATGAGTGAGTACACAGCTAATCTGAAAATGTTGATGCTTATTCTAAATAGACAATACATATTAGGAATTCAATACCGTATTTTATTGATATTTTATGTTCCTGATAACTACATGTTATATAATATGTTACGAACCTCCTGATAAAGGCCTGGGAGTTTGGCTCAGTGACTTAAGCGCCTGTCTGGCAGGTGTGAGGCTGAGTTCGAATCCCCGGTGCCACAAAAAAGAACCTCCTGATAAAATGTCAAGGCCACCAAGAAGGCCAGGAAAGCAAAACATGTGTGGTGTCTGTATAAGCAATACATATGTATGGAACATAATGTTGTCATGTGTGAAGACTGTCTTCGGTGTGATAATTGAAGTAAAGTTTATTTTTTGTAGAGTTCTATTGGTATTTTCATTGTAGTTCATATAGGAATTTATTTGTTATTTTTCAGACTTTGTACACCGAAAACAGTCACTGCTGAAAATTTTAATGCTGTTTTTATACACTCAAAATATTAAATATTCAGTACTTTAGTTTTTAAATTTCTTTCCTGTTAAGTACGCATTGTTTAATATAATAAAACTCATAAAATTAAAATAATAATTCATCAATAGAAATATTCTAAAGAATAAACATGGGTATTATACACCCACAATAATGCACTTTTTTGACAAAATTAGTGTTATGCCCCACGGGCTACAGTCCCAACTCCCAGTACCCTCGAAACGTAAGTGTATTTGAGGAAAAGGTTGTTAAAGAGGCAAGCACAATGTTATTAGGATGAGGACTTAGTCCAGTGACTCATATACTTAGAAGAAGCAGAGAACATATGGACACACGTGCAGGGGGAAGACTGGGGGGGGCAGCAAGAGGGCAAACTGAAAAGAAAGGCCTTCGAGAAATCTAACCTTGCTGGCGTCTTGGTCTTGGATTACCAGTCTCCAGAAATACAACAAAGATTAATTCCTGTTACTTAATCCAACCAGTCTGTGGCATTTCGTTATGTCAGTCTTTGTAAATTAATACAGTGACTATAATTAAAATGTGTATGTAATGCATATAAAGTAGGTGCATAATGATAGAGAGATCAAGAACAAGCCAAAGAAATTGCATCGAAATTAATTTCCTTTAACATTTTTCAGAAAGTAACTAAATATTTAAATTCCATATTAAATTGCATTGTGTTCTTTCAGCAAAGGGTATAATTTATTAACAGAACCTTTCCTGTTTGAATCACTTCCTTATTACCTTTGCCATTTTCTCTGGCAGCAAATGAACTTTGTGTTATTTTTCAGGGTCTCAGAATAATTCAAATTCAGAGATAAAGTATGGAAATTAAAATGTTCTCTATTCTGTGACATGAAATAATTAGGTGATATGCTTCATCATGCTGACCTTTAACTTTAAAATCATTTTCTTTGCAGCTTTTCTCAATGTATTATAGAAGACAATGTTCTCATAAGGTTAAATTACAAAATTAACTTATTATATATATTTTGAGTAAATGTCAATTCTCCTATCTTCAACAAATTACTGCTAAGAAATCAACCAATATTTTATTGCATTTGGAAAGTATTGTCTTTTTCATCAATAGAAAAACAATACCTGGAAGAGAAAATAAATGCTTTGCAGGCATAATTTACTCAGATCCTTTACACTGAGGAGACTGGATAAACAACAGCCAACTAGCCAAAGTGGTAGTTCCCTAAGGATACATAAACTCAAGCCATTTTCTTTCTTGTCATTGCCTCATTTTAGAGTGTATACAAATTGACCAACCATCTTCATCCTCTGATGATTTCAGAGGCCAAGTTTCAGGTAATGATATTTTTTTCTCACGAGTGAATTTTCTTTTACAATTTTATTAGTTGTACTATATTTTACAAAACATCTGGTTTTCACTTCAAGTGTTGAAAAAATGCAATGATGGCTCAGTTGCAGAGACGGAGCAAGCCTCTCACACTCCAGGTCTCCAGTTTGGGTATTGCATTGGTTTTGAAGTCAGTGCAAGTTGGCTTAAGCAGTAGCTAAAATGTCCAGAACGCTGTCAAACATCAGGTACTAGTTAACTAATTTTGTATTCCATCTTTCTGTATTCTTTTGGCATTTCCTTCTTAGCATGTTGACTATATCCCCTCAAGAGCTCCAAAGTGCTATAGCACCTCCCCGCTCCTTTTTTTTTTTTTTTTTTTTTTGCTGCACCGAGGATCGAACTCACAGCCTCATGCCTGCCAGACAGGCGCTTAAGCCACAGAGCCAAACTCCCAGCCCTCGTTTTTTGAGGCAGGGTCGCACTATGTAGCTCAGGCCGGCCTTGAGCTCACGTTGTAGCCCAATAGCCCAAGCTGGACTCGAACTCACAACGCTCCACCTACCTCAGCCTCCCGAGTCCTGGGATTAAAGGTGTGCACCACCTCGCTCGGCTAGAGCCCCCTTATTTTTAAGGATAAATTGTGACCAGATCGGTTAAACCCTTATATCCTAGGGTAGGGATAGTTTCTGGTAGTAATTCAAGGAAAAGAGATAATATAAGGGCTCTTCTATCCTTTTATGTGACTATGCATTAAATTTTTGCTTATTAAAAATGGTATGAGCAAAGTCCATTTTGAAAGACATCATTAGTCTGTGAATTTGATTTTAAAATTAACCAAATAATGTTGCTTTTAGAAAAATATACAAGTAGGTATGTGTGCTATATATGGTTCATAGTGACCAAGAAAGTCTATGTTATAGTATTCTTATTTCTTAACATCAGCATTAATGTGCATATTTTTAAAAAGTGTAGGAGATCATCTAAGGGAGTCCAGATTTTCTAAGAAAAAACCCACTGGTTGATTGACTGTAGAAACAAACAGTTAAAAATCAATATTTACAATACTCCTTTAGGGAAGCACATTTTATTAGATGCCAGTCTAACTGATTGGACTGCAATCAAGACTTCTTTGGATTAAAAGTAAAGCAGTTAATGTGACAATATTGTTTTTAATGACAATTCACAAATTTCAATGGTTTAAAATTGTAGGCTTTTTCTCATTGTGCCATTGTGTTTCTAAGTTATGCTTAACTTAGATACTATCAGAACTATCGTTGAACGTTCATTATTGACATTTTTCACAATTTTTTTCTAATTATAATGTTATTAATCCAGAAAAGGAATTAAGAAAAAGGAAAAGAGGTAGAGATAATGAATTTAATTATGGATATTATATCTCTAGAGATCAGAATTTTTTGTACACAATATAAAAATGGAAATACGGATCTTCAGTCTAGTTATACTAGTGATAAAGTTGGTATTCTTCCTTATACACATAGGATTTGAATCAATGGGTGATGAGGAAATCCTCACAGTTATATGGTAGAGATGAGACCTGATTAGATCCTGGACAGAAAAAAATCCAATCACAAGGACACATGTGAGTCCAATTAACCATAAAAATGTTGAAGAGATCTGAATTTTAAAAATTAACATTTTAAGCCGGGCGTGGTGGCGCACGCCTTTAATCCCAGCACTCGGGAGGCTGAGGTAGGCGGAGCGTTGTGAGTTCGAGGCCGGCCTGGGCTACAACGCAAGCGCAAGGCCGGCCTGAGCTGCATAGTGCGACCCTGCCTCAAAAAACCAGGGCCGAGAGTTTGGCTCAGCAGCTTAAGTGCCTGTCTGGCAGGTGCGCAGCTATGAGTTCAATCCCCGGTGCCGCAAAAAAAAAAAAAAAAAAAAAAAAAAAAATTAACATTTTATTGAAGGCTCATCTCAACTTTATAAACACCTGTTTGAAACCACTAAATATTGTACTGGTCAATATTTATGCAGTTACACAAAACAAAACAGTTACCCAATGACTTTCTAATTATTCCCCCCTCCCAGTGGATCTGGGAACATAATGCAAAACACCAACTGAAAACAAACCAAACCAAACAAAACCAAACAAAACAAACAAAAAACAGAAAAAATTCAGTATAATCCATCAGTCTAGAAATTGGCAATGTCCATTACCAAGGTTGAGCTGCTTCTGCTCAGAGGAGGGTGATTCCAACAAGGATAATTAAGATCTAAGCATGGTCTCTTTGAAGAACCAATTTTCTCCATAGTATTGTCCTTCTTTACATTATCCACTTGCTTTAGGACCAAGTCATTCTTACTTAGCAACAATATAAATGCTTTTTTAAAACTTTGTTCACATGCTTTAAATTTTATTTTTTAATTGTCCATACAACTAAAGTAGTATAATTTTGAAGTTTGAATAAAAATGCACATATTACTGGCAAATGTGAAATGATAGACAATAAAGATATTTCAGCCACTATTGAGTCTAAATGAAGTTGTAAATCTTACTATATGTATAATATAAATCTGTATCAGACTGAAAAAATGATCAATGGTCACTTGAAAATCTGAAGCATAATGGATTTTTATATAGAGCAATAATTATAAGCTCTAGGAAAATCAAGCTAAATTTTCTATTTAATCTCATGAAAAAAATTCTGTGGTACTAAACAATATCATTATATATATATATATAATAATTATAAGCATCTTTAAAGAACGATTTTTGAAATTCATTTCTTTAGCTATCTGTATTTGAATATATTTAGGAAATTTCTTCAAATATTGTTTCTTTCAGCAGCAAACTCATGAACAAGACATCATGTCTTTTCCTGCAGTGAATTTGAGTAAAATAATTTTGCCTTGTAGAAACAATCAAGTAGGTCTGTGGAAAGAAGAAAAAGAAGTACAAAAAGTTAAAAGGAAATTCAGTATCTCCTAAATGCTTAGTGACCATCACTAAGGAGACCAGTTTCTTGATGTCAATGTATCATGGGATTGACAATTCAAAAGACCTCTCTGTTGAGACTATAGAAATATATACTGATTATATACACTCAACCTTAAGAGTTAGGTGCAGTCATACTAAATTACTTCCATTTTGAAAATAAATATTTAATGCCATCATTATTTAGTTGAATTCATTTTCTAAATGCAAGATTCTATTTCACTGGTCTTGAGAATATTTTAAAAATTAAGCAAAGCTAAGTATATAGTGTAATGAGTATAATGAGTTTGGAAATTGTTTTATACTATGTGTTAAGTTGGTTCTTGTAAATAATGTAAATTTGTGTTGATGAAAGAAAAATAATGTGTATTTTCAGATTTATAACTGCTTTTCACTTTGCCTCCTTAAAGATTAGTTTCTTTACTTAAATTTAATTAAATATATTTGACAACTGATATGTAAAACCTAAAAATCGGTACATGTCAACTGTGATGTTTTGATATATGTGCACATTATGAATATTTAAATTAGATTGAACATATCTATCTCTGCTTATCATTTATTTGTGGTGAAACTTTCAAAATCCTTTTTCAAAGCTTTTTGAAAGCTATGCGTAAGACTTATTTTTCTACAGTGTAGTAACCCACTTGATCTTCTTACTTCTGACCATAACTTAGTACCCATTGATCAAACTCTCCCTAGTTTTGGGTGATGATCATTCTACTCTCAGTCTCTATAATATCAGCATTTTTATATTCTACATATGAGTGAGATCATGGGAAACTGAATTTTCTGTAACTGGCTTATTTTACTCAATACAATAATTTCCAGCTCTATCCAGCCATCTCATCACAAATAATAAAATTCTATTTTTTACTTGATTTTTTAAACTTGGCCATTCTTTCTGGAGTGAGATGGAATCTTAGTGTTGTTTTAATTTGCATTTCCCTGTGGGGAAAAAGGAACTCTTCTCTACTGTTGGTGGGAGTGTAGACTGGTGCAACCACTGTGGAAATCAGTGTGGAGATTCCTCAAGAAGCTAGGATGAGAGATCCCATTCAACCCAGCTATCCCTCTTCTGGGCATTTTCCCAGAAGAATTGAAAACATCATACCACAGTGATATCTGTGCACTCATGTTTATAGCAACACAGTTTGTAACAGTCAGATCTTGGAAACAGCCCAAGTGCTCATCAATCAAAGAATGGATAAAAAAGATGTGGTATTTTTATACAATGGAGTACTACTCAGCTATTAAGAAAGATTGCATTGAGACTTTTATAAGTAAATGGTCACGACTTGAGACCATACTAATAAGTGAAATAAATCAAACCCACATGTGTAAATACTATATTGTCTCCCTAGTGTAAGAAACTGAAAAAGTATATATGATCCAAAATCTATACTAAATGCTATGTAAGGGTAAAAAACAGCTCGAAGAGCAAAAGTAACTGGGAAGGGAAAAGGGGGAAAGAGGGAAGGGAAAAGGAAAAGATATAAATCTGTATATATGTATGTGTAAGATAGCTAAAACGAACACACTGTTGAGTGTATTCGTTATTGAGAAAGAACAAATAACACTCATATGATTAGATCAATTTTACGTTTCTATATCTGTTAATATAAACAACCATTTTAAAGATAATGATATGCAATATTGCAACCATTGTCATTTCTATCATCCTGTTTTGTAAACCTGTAATGTTACTGTTGTGCATTTACTCTAGTTGTTAGTTTGTCTTTTTGTTTTTTGTCTTTGTTATATGCGTCTTTTTTTTCTGCTTAAAAATAAATAAATAAATAAATAAAATTATTAATAATAAAATAAATAAATAATAAAATTCTAGTTTTTAAATGGCTAATATTCATTAGTCTTTATGTATTACATTTTCTTTGTTCATTTACCAGTTGATGGACACTGTTGTTTCCATCACCGAGACGTTGTGAATAGTGCTGCAACAAACATAGAAGCACTCATGTGTCACTGATATATTGTTCTAGTTTGTTTTTAAGTAGTATATGTATTGTCCTAATAACCCATGAACTCTTAAGAGTTTATTCCTTTATTGATCAAACAGCAGAGCCTCCAGTTCACAAGTAAGAGGTACAACAGTATCAGTGGAAAATAGGCATGACCCAAAACACTGTTTCTATGTAATTCCAAGATATCTATCACATTCATCTATGATGATGGCAGAAAAGAATTCAATAGACTGCAAGCCTGAAGACAGAAGAATGTTAAGCCTCATCAGGAAAGAGATGAAGTGTGTATTTTGATGAAACAGGTAGCATAATGGAATAAAAGAGTGGAAGTATATTATACAAAAAAATAAAATGTAGATTTCAGGAGAAGTTTTGAATTCACACCTGGAGAATCTTGAAAAGAAGTTGATTATTGAGGGAAAATTCAGATAGCAGAAAGGTTTTTTTTTTTTTCTGTAAGTTACCAAGCACATTGTTGTGGGGGAAAAGTTTTTTAAATTGTTAAATTTAAAGAGTTTTCTTCTGTCTTCCTTTTCCCCCACTGGAATTTGTGTTTACTCCTTGTGGTATTTTTCTGCTTACAAGATCTTAGTTAGTTACTGTGCAATTGATTGTGTCACCAAACAGGTGGGTGATTAATTACCATGACCAGATAAGACCTGAAGATTTTCTATTTCTCTGTAAATCTTTACTGTCAAAGTCTCTATCTGAGAAAACCTGTAATCAAACTGCAGTTTTAAAAATACTTGCTTTTAAGTGATGGTGAAATAGACTATTCTTTGAAACAGGAATTCTCTGGTAAGGTAATACCAGTGAAACAGTGTGAGTGCAGGGCCATGGGGGACCGTGGTCTGCAGGAAATTGGAGAAGAGCTCCAATTCAAAGGAGACAATGACCACTCACTCTCACTGCAACTGATTACTGCCATTTTCAAAATTAAGTCCATCCTTTCTAGAGCTTCTGTTTTTAAAACAAGCCAGAAATCTGCATCTTTATGTGAAAATTTCTAAATTTTCTAAAGCACCTCTTCCTAAAATTTTAGAAAATACTACCCCATCCCAAGCAAAATTGATATGGGGATCCAATTTAGTTAGCCAGCAGACTTCTAACATACAAACTCTGGTCTAGGGACCTTTTGTTGCAGAATTTTAAATTATATTTGGGAGAAATAGAATTCTGCTTGTTTTCCAATTAATTAAAAACTAATCATCAAATACACAGATTAAGGCAGGCAATGTCCTAGGTACTGTTAGGTACACACATAAATGGTTAGGATATGACTGAATACAGGCTTGGAAGAACTTCAGGGGAGGAACAAAATCCATGCATAATAAATTAAAAATGTAACATTGGTCATTAGTGTTCATGTTGCACACTTCAATGCAGTTTTTAAAAAATATCTTCAATGGGAAAATAATCCGTATAAAATCTACCCTTGATGTGGGAAAATAAGATAGATGAGTTATAGCTTATGATGTGAAAACCAAGCCTAGAAAATCCATTTTTCTATACCATGATTTTCTAAGGAATTGGTACCAAAAGGATAATCTTATTTTCATTTAAGGGAGATTTTTCTCTTTCTCTGTCTCTCTCTGTCTCATCTCACACATGCACACAGATACACAGAATTCTAGATTCAGTGCTGTACACATGCTAGATTTTTAAGAGTCTGAATAGCTTCTAAGCATTACAGGGAAATTTTCTGCTGAATTGAAGTATCAGGAAAACAGTGAACTCATATTTTAAATATGAAGAAGAAAATTAGTCTTCAACTAGTTGCTTTGAACTAAGGGCAAATTTTATTGGGTAGTTCATTTGTAAGTCTTTCTCCTTATACTCAAGCAAGGAATTACATTAAAAGAAATGGGCAATTTTTAGGGAATTAAAAAGTGTTGCTAGTTGAAATAGATCTTTCTCCAGTTTACTGAAGAAGCAGTATTTTCACTCTTTAAAAAAATCACTAGTAGATTTTTTTTTCTTTTCATTCTCCAACAAGGACAAGTTAATTTCATTTTCTTCACCAAGGGTTGACAATGAGGTTCATCAGAGCATCAAGTGCAGAGATTACCTAAAAGAACTGGTTTTAGGTTATCCATCCCCCGGTACGTCTGTCTCTTTCACTCACTCTTGTTATCTCTTTGCCCATCCGGGAAGAGGAACCTCCTGTATTTCTGAACTACAGAGCCTGTTGGCTGTGTGCATCCATTTTCTTCCTGCTTTTGATCAAAAACAGCTCTAAGGCTCTACCTGTGATGTAGGGATAAGAAAACATACCTTGCAGGACTTTCTGTTAGGATGAAATTAAATAATCATGTCTAGGTTTGTATTGTGTGAGACTCTGTTCTTTTTCCTTTCTCTTTTCCTCAAACTGCTCACTTCATTTTTATTTTCTGGTGTCGCCCTTGGCTTTGCAGGAGTAATCATCGGTATTCAATGGAAAGGCTTTGCTCTAGAGGTGGCACAGTCATTAGACAGGTCTGTGACTCATCAGAGCAGCAAGCATTATGCTCACTTTGTAAAATAAAATTTGAAGTATATTTAAATTTTATCCCATTGTTATGATTTTTCTTAAAAATTTATCAGTAGCAAGGTAACAATTAATTGCTGAACATGTAGGAGATGTTGAATGTCATGCAGTCCAGTAAAACTGTAATCTTGAGAGAGTAACCACACAGCCAGATAGGCAAAGCACCTTAAAATAACAAGGGAAAGACAGCATACCAGATAAAAACAAATTGGAAAATGCTACTTCACTTCTCTGAGTTTTGTGAGCTTTGGAAATGACATATGGGTGGAAGCTAGCATGGGCTTGCCATGGACAGGAGCCTCAGTTGTGCAAGCAGGTGTGATTGCAGGTGAGAAGTAACCTTAGGCAAGTGGGAAGGTATAAGTTCTATTTCACCCACTGCTTAGGAATGGAAATTAAATCACTGCTAACAAAGCACAGGGGCTAGGTCAGGATGTTACCCTGCTTTCTCCATATTTGCTTAATATAGTTTCCTTTCTAATTGAATGCAGTATTTTATCTTTACAAGAATCAGTGCGCAGATCTCTGGGGGACAGATATTTAGATCCAGACTCCAAATAACAACTGACTTTGCTTACAGCCCTGAGTACTTGAGGCTGTGCCCCCCATTCTCACCACCCCTTGAATACTTTAGTTAAAGATAATAATGTCAAGTTTGCAGTGCTGGGTAAACTTTTAAAAATGAGCTATCGTCTTTCTCACCCCATTTTATTTTGACGATGCAGTCACTCATTCTGATCTGGAAATGTTAAAAAGAAAAATGTACTGATCATTATTGCCTCCTAGCTTTTGGCTATGATACTTTATTCTAGCGGCTAAAAGTAAAAATACACATTTGAAGGAGAATAAATAAAAAAGGAACCACTTTTTTCTTAGACAATGAAAAGCAAAATGATTTGAGATTCTATGAAGATCTTCTCTTATTTCCTGAGAAGATTTAAATAATATACAATGTTAGGTTTATTCTATTATGATTAACTTAAACAATAGGGCAGACCAGAAGTTTGTATCAAGTGTAACATTCCCAGTACATAAAACTGGTTTATCTGTGTCTTGGTTACCTTTCCCTCCTTGATGAGACAAAACACCTGACACCCAAAATTAGGGAAGGAAAGGTTTATTTAGCTTACAGTTTTTGGAGGTTTCAGTCCATAATCAGCTGGCTCCAAGGCAGGGTGGCATGGCACCAGGGCAACACTTCAAGGCAGCAGCAAGCAAAAGTTGCCAGAGCAAAAAGGGGAAAAACAAGCCTCTTCTCCCTTGCAGTGTATATACAGGCCACCCCACACCCCTCCGGGCCAATGTAGCACTCACCAAATCTTGCCTTCCTTTGCACAGGATGAGGATTTACAAAGTAAGAACCCTGGCTCCCTGCTGAATCAGTTAAACTTCTAAATTTTTCAAGTTGACACAGTGTATCAACCATAACCATGTGCATCTGCTTTTAAAATTTTCTACCAGTAGGCACTTTAATTTAAAATTTAACCCTATATCATACTCCATATCCTGGCAGCCGGTCTTCTAGTTATTACATTTCTATCAACTGTTTTATTTTTATTTCATTTTGACTAACTTTATTGTAAGAGATTTTCATTTCATTGTTTAAGGTATTCATGTATTGACTTTCTCCTTAGTAGAGCAGGCATCAAATATTACTTAGTTTATGTATGATGGGCAACTGCTGAATTTATTTGCTTCCTCTGAGATTCCCAGAACAGTTCAAAATATGGGAAAATGTTTCTTTTTCTATATAATAACAAAAAACACTTAATACAACTTTTAAACAGTAGCCAAAGCTGTAATTTTTGTGCCTTGAAAGTTTTACATTTTAATTATTACCTTCATCCATGTGAACAAAGTGATGCATTTTTAGAATATTCCATAACAAAACTTCATTTCCCTTTATTGGAATATCATATATTGATGATAGTGTCTAAAGCTGTAAAGGGGAATGAAGAAATGTTGGAATAGTTTTCAAAATGTCATCAGGCAGTCCATGGGAGGAAATGAGTATTCACAGCCTGTATGAATGAATTCCTTCCATTATCATGCCATATCCTGTGTTTATGTAGGAACAGTGGAATGAAAGGAAAGAAGGAAAAAAGGAAAGAAGGATGAAAGGAGGGAAATAAAGAGGGAGAAAAGATAGGCCTTAACCCGTGCTTTTTTACTTCTTAAGCTGTCCTGTAGTGTCATTTTATTCATCTATCAAATTAGAGGGATGAAATATGACCTCTAAATTTGCTTGTTTATTCTCTGACTCATTCATTAATCTAAATAAATGGCAGTGGCATTTTCACATTGGTTCTTCAAAGTTCTACTGGCTCATATAATCTGATTCATTATGAGAAGATTCATGGTGCAGTGGAATGAGAGAGAACCTACCTTTGGGCCATATACACCGTGGGCCAGTTGCTTCTGAGTGAGCCTCCTCAGCTCTAAAGCTGAGGGACACCAGCCGCACAGAGCCGCAGTGTGGACTGGTGCTAAAGCATTTGGTTCGGTGTCAGGCATTTAGCGCATTGTCAGGATTTCAGGCATATGATACATTCTTATGCATGGAAAATGTTTCTTTAGAACTTCTAGCAGTCTCACAAAGAAAGATCAGCTTGCATTACTTAGCTAGAGCACTGATTAATTGGAGTTTAGAGTTTGGAGGACCTTTGCAATCTTGTAATCCAATATTCTAATTTTCAAGTGAGGAACTCCAAGTCTTGGTGTCTTGCTAAAGCCATTCCAATGGATTTGTTGCAAAGTCAAGTGTAGAGTTCTGGCCTTTTATCTCCCAGTCCAAACTCTCTTTATACAACTCAAGTTCACAAATCTAGGAGAATGAAATGTGTCAATGTAGGTTTCTCTTTTTTTATATCCTGACAGTTTTCTCCGCCCTTATTATGTACTGCTATTATTATTGCTTTTAAACAATTGAGGTGATACCTGGAGTCTACTTGGATCAAGTAAAAGTGGCTCCTACAATAGGGTTAATAGGCACTTTCTCAGGGACCACATGAAAATTTTTGACCACAGAAAATTATATTAGGCCTGTGCTCCACCAATCACACTGGACCTCTAGTCTACACTCTTCATACTGTGATGCCGACAGAATACCTCACGGGTCAACATCAGGAAGTCCTGAAAGACAGAACGAGGTTTCAAAGTTTCATTTTCTGATTGTGAAACATGGATGTAAGAAAGAATTCGATACATCTTGCCTTAGTGGTCATGGAAGGATTGTAAACCGACTTACAGGTAGGACTTTTTATCACAATAGAACTTTGTATAGAGTATATTTGAGAGGGTATTGAGCCAGAAGCAAAATGTCTGGGTATGTTTGATCCTAGATAAGCCTCCTGAATTCTTTGATATTCAATTCCAAATCTGTAAAGTAGAATAATAATTTTTACTTATTTCAGGAGATTGTTGTTTGAATCATGAAAAACAATATGAAAACATTTTGAAAATGATAAATTTCCATATACTTACCCTGTATCATAATGGAATCAGTTATATTATAAAATCAGACTGATTACATCCTATATTGAGGTATGGTTAGACTATAGTTCAAATCTGAAAAAAATACTCTTATTATCTTATTTCATTGATTAATATCATAATATTATAATATTTTTATTAGTATTTATGTATACAAGTTACTCCCTGCATCTCTTCCCATTTACCAGTTATTGCAGTCATTTGTTCATCTGATGCATATTTTCAGGAGACAACTATGTGCCAGATGTCAGTCTAAGCAATACGATAATTTAGAGGGCAAACAAGCAAGGATTTTCACCTGCAATAGCTTATTTTCTAGCAGAGGGCTGAATATGAGAGAAAATGATAAAAATAGTAAGGAAGTTATATAACATGTTAGATGGCAGTAAGTGTTATAGAAGGAAGAAAGAGTAGAACTGGGAGAATTGGGATAGCCAGGATATGGGACAATTTTAAATATGATAGGGTTGGATCTAAGGACAAGGTGATGTTTCAACAAACAACTCACACTGATGAGAGGATTTGTCATTCCTATATTTTTGAGTGAAAGGATTCCAGGGAGAAGTACCAGGGAGATTGTAGAGGAGGGGGTTCATATGAAGTCTTGTAGGTGATCTTTAGTACATGGACTTTTATGTTGGGGGGAATGGGAGACTAATGGAGTATTTTGAGCATAAAAATGACATGTTCTATCTTATATTTTAATAGTGCTTTAGTCACTTTCTTCATCACTGGGACAAAATACACAACATTACAACTTAATGGAGGAAAAGATTATTTTGATTCACAGTTTGTAGAGGTTTCATTCCGTAGTCAGCTAGTTCCAAGGTAGTGTCATAAGGTACAGGGACATAACAAAAGAAAAACTGCTCATGTCATGGCAACCAGTAAAGGAAAGTGCTGGGAAGAGAGGTAAATTCTTCCAGCCAAGCCCCTAGTGATTCAGCTCTTCTGACCAGAACCTTCCAACAGCAAGTCAGCTATACTACCCCAGTAATCAAATCACATTCCAAACACATGAGGCTTTGTGTGTGTGCATGTATGGGGCAGGGGAGAATCATTGCAGATCCAAACCCTAATGAATAGTATAAGTGTATTAGTCTGTTTCTTCTCACTATAACGAAATACCAGAGGCTGCATAGCTTTATAAGGAGAATAAGTTATTTAACTTACAGTTCTGGAGTTCAGCTTTGTTCTGTTAAATGCTTCAAGGTTAATGGAATCAGAGTGGTGGGAGATCATGGGAGAGGGAGAGATCTCACTGCCAGAGGGAGACATCTCAAAGTCACAGCCACAGGAGGAGCTGAGCATGTTGTTTTTATAGCAATGCTCCTGAGATGACTAACTCAGATCCCATGAAAATTATTGTAACTCCTTCCGAGGACAGTGACTCAAGCATCTCCCACTAGGCTCCACCTCTTCAAGGTTATAGCACCCTGAGAATCAAACCAATAATGCATGAGCTCTGGGTAACTAACTGTCTTGGTTACTTTTCTCTCATTGCTGAAACAAAACTTCTGACACCCAAAATTAGGGAAGGAAAGGTTTATTTAGCTTACAGTTTTTGGAGGGTTCAGTCCATAATCAGTTGGCTCCAAGGCAGGGTAGCATGGCACCAGGGCAATATTTCAAAGCAGCAGCCAGCAAAAGCAGCCAGAGCAAAAGGTGTGTGTGTGGGGTAGAAGCCTCTTCTCCTCCCTTATACTGTAAGCAGGCTACCCACCCCAAAGGGTGGGTGTTGCCTTCACAAAATCTCCTCACCCTCTTCTTACACAGGATGAGGATATTTACAAAGTAAGAACCCTGACTCCTGGCTGAGTCTCTTAGTTGAACTTCTAAACTGCTCAAATTGACACAATGTAACAATTATAACAATTCACTACTTGTCAACTTGGTTACCAGACTTATTTCTTTAAACCTGTTTCCAGATATAAGACATACTTATCCTTAACATTGCACAACTTGAACATTATAACACAGGTTTACCAATCCTTAAGAACCAGTATGAAGTGTATTAACGTTATATTACATTAGAAACATAACATTTTGTCCTTGGCCCTCCAAAGACTCATGCACATCCCTTTATGCAAAAAGTATTTAGTCCATCTGAAAGAGTTGTCAAAGTCCTAACACTTTCAGCATTGTTGAAAATTTCAAGTCTCAAGTCTTCTCTGAGATGTAAGGCAAATCTTAGCTGCAAGCCCCTGTACAAATGAAAACAAAGTTAAATACTTCCAATATACAATGGCACAAAATAAACATTCCAATTCTAAAAGGTAGAAATGGGGATACAGAGCATTGGAACCAAAGCAAGTCCAAATTCCAGTGGGGCAAACATTAAGTGCTATAGTTGTACGTCCAGCATCTAAAGCAATCTGTGGAACTTCTAAAGGACTTGTGAGGTTCCAGTCCTATGGCACTTCTGGTGGTTGTAGTGCCCACAGTTTCTCTCTTAGGCCTGCTTTGCTTGCTCCTTGAAGCTTTCCTTAGATGACTCATGCTCCTGGATTTTCCAAACTTCTGTGTCTCCACTGCACCTTTGGCTTCACACTCACAGTTTCACACACTACCCTCTCACTTGACCTCCACTGCCATTCTGGAACATGATGTTCTGCAGCTTTCTCCTCTAAGCACAGTCTTTCACTTTTGCAGTTTTGAGGCTGGAAAGGGTGGAGACCCACTGTTGCTTTCCTGATGTTCCTAGGCCATCTTTTCTATTTTTTGTTACTTCTAAGCAATGGAGATCTCAGCACTGTCTTTTCAGTCCAAAGCTTTACTGGAGCTTTTTTTCTGGCCAAACTCATGATGTTTTAAATCACCCTGCTGGGCTCTTTGCTTTTGAGTCACAGCATAAATCTGACTAAAAGCCCCCAACAATAGCCATTGCCACAGCTTCAACATTTGACTGCTTTGAAATTTCATCTGCCAGATAAATTAGTCCACTGCTCTTAATCTTTGTCACAGGCAAAGTCTCAGGACATGAGCAAAATACAGACAAACTTTTTGCCAAGTCATAACATACATCATCTGGAGTCCATCAGTCAGTGTAGTTCTTCTGCCCAGCAGCAATCTCCTGAGCCTGGTCTTTACTGGTTTTCCGGTCTTCTGAGCTCTGACCAGAATCTCCCATACAGAATAGCCTAAGCTGTTCCATGGCTACTCTTTCAGGAGATATCTCCAAACCTTTCCAAACTCTTCCCACAAGTCATTCCCAAAGGCTCTTGAACCACATGGTCAGTTACAGTCATAGCAATGACCCCACTCCACTGGTATCAAATTGTCTTGGTTACTTTTCTCTCATTACTGAGACAAAACACCTGACACCGAAAATCAGGTAAGGAAAGGTTTATTTAGCTTACAGTTTTTGAAGGTTTTGGTGTATAATCAGCTGGCTCCAAAACAGAGTGGCATGGTACCAGGGCAACACTTCAAGGCAGCAGCCAGCAAAAGTAGCCAGAGCAAAAGAGGGGAAGGGAGAAGCCTCTTCTCTTCCCTTATATTGTAATCAGCCTACCCACCCCAAAGGGTAGGCGTAGCACTCACGAAATCTCCTTGCCCTCCTCTTGCACAGGATGAGGATATTTACAAAGTAAGAACCCTGGATTCCTGCTGAGTCTCTTAGTTAAACTTCTAAACTTCTCAAGTTGACTCAGCCATAGCCACCACTCTGACTGGGTCTTAAGAATTGGTGTTAGGGAGATAAGGCTGGCAGCAGGTTAGGAATTATGGACAACTGTGGGAATCTAAGGAGATGATGGTGACTGGCTGTTTCATGCTGTACAGGTGAGGATAGTCAGAGGAAAGCTGCATGACTGCCCTGGTGACATGTCTTTACTTTTTTATTCACAGCTTGCCTATGGCTGTGACTATTCAGAAATACATTTTAAGGTATATATACTAAGATAAAGTGCATTTTAAGATAGCTCTACTGCCAAAAT
>RJWM01026880.1:10883-27589 GCA_004363535.1 Dasyprocta punctata | reverse complement strand
AAAAAAAAAAAAAGAATGTAAATAATAGGTCTTACCTTCTCATTTTATTCCCCCCCTTTGGATTTTTGTTTTTTGATGTTTTTGGTTTTCTGAGACAGGGTCTCACTACATAGTTCAGGCTGGCCTGAACTCGCTATGGAGCCCAGGCTGGCCTCATTTAGGGCAATCCTCCTACCTCAGCCTCCCAAGTGCTGGGATTTACTGGCATATGCCACCATGCCTGGCTATTTCCCTTTTCTGAGTGTACCTGAGTAATGGAATGTGAGGATAAATGAGGATATGCTTTACCACAAGGGGACCGTCCCTGGACTCTATTATAAACCAACAGATCAAGTAGTTCCCATACCTCTTCTCTGACTATTTCCGAAAGAAAGTGCTCATTCCTAAACAAATCGATCACTGTTATGGCTTGTGTCTAGAGGGCCGCCCAAAGCCTCATGAATTCATAGGTGGGCCTTTCAGAGACGGCTGGATCTAGCATGTGTGCCACTGGGATTGATTCATGGTGCAATGCTAGGATGAAGGATGCTGGAATTAAGGGTGTTACCTGACCTGGGGGCGTATCCTGGATAAAATATCAGGTACAGAAAGAGAGCTGCTATTGTTGCCACTGGTCACTTGCTCGCTTTTGCTGTCTTCTGCCACACCATGAACTGCTTCTTCTCTGTCACGCCCCTCTGCCATGCCACCCTTCCTTGGTGCCAACCAACTATGAAATGAAACCTCTATAAACTGTGAGCTAAATAACCTTTGCTTCCTCAGTCTGTGGGTGTTGAGTATTTCATCTCAGCCATGAGAAAAGGAACTAAGAATCAGCTACCCATCAAACCATTCCATGACTAGCTGGTTTAATGTAAGTTTTTAATAATACCATACCTGCTGTAAAGCTTTTAAATCAATTTTCTGACCTTCTATCTTCGAATAAAATTCATCCACAGCCTTATTTAAAAAGAGAAAAACTAGCTGTAAAAAATTATGTTCTCTACTTCAATTTGCACACACAGAGTATAGTTTGCTTCATAATGCCACTCAAAGAACTTGAACAGATCTCCAGTAAATTTATTATACAGCCAAACCATCAAAAATCAAATTACAGCCAAGCATGGTGGCGCATCCCTGCAAATCCAGCACTCTGATGGCTAAGGAACAAGGATCACTGCAAGTTTGAGGCTAGCCTGGGCAAATACTGAGTTTAAGGCCAGCCTGATCTTCAGAGTGAGATCCTATCTCAAAAACAAAAAAATACAAAAAATTTTAAAAACCAAATTACATTAAAGTCCTTGGTCCCTTTTTTTTTTCTTCTTCTTTTTGAGACAGGGTTTTGATACATAGTTCAAGCTTGCCTCAAACTCCCAGTGATCCTCCTGTCTCAGCCTACTGAGTACTGGGATTACAGGTGTGCATCACCCCACCCAGCCTGATCCTTCATTTTGACAATTGTTTCCAGAAGTTGTACCTGTGTCAACATTGACCTTCAATGCCCAGATTCATAGTGATTGTGAAGTTAAGAATATTTTCAATTTCTCAGTGAAGCAAGCTGATATTAACAATGCATACAATTTTGATGCTGATTAAAAAACAGAAACAGAGAACCCACCTTGTCAAATGATTCAAATTCTATATATGGACATTGAGAATGTTGGGAAAATAAGAAAGGATGAAATTCCTCATACCTGTAAAATACATTTATTATATCACATTCAAGAACATCAATAAACACCCAAAGCACATTAATTCATGCCTACATGCTTACGTGAGTATGTCTTCAACTGGTTTATCTACTTCCAGGCTTGGTTTTATTTCTCTTTTCTGGATGATATACCCCTACAAAAATCCAATGTTAAAATCATTTTCATAATTGAAATCAAGTTCAATCATGTAGTAATTAAGATCTACTCTATACATCTGATACTGATTTTATTTTTTGTAAGAAATACTTGAAATAGAAAAGGAAAAAATACATAAGATACAATGTAATTTTTAAAATGTCTATTAGAGGGTTATTTTTAAAAATTGCTGGCAAATTGCTGCTTCTTTGTATAAAATCTATTCAAGAAGACATTCCCAAATTCTTCGACTTTTCTGAAATGCTGATGCTGATGGACATCATATTTTCTATAGAAACAAGGAACAAGGGCTGGGGTACAGTACTGGTGGTAGAGCACCAGCCAACATATTGTCAGGCCTGCTGGGTCTGATTCGCAGCACCAACACCTCAAAAAACAACAGCCAGGCATGGTGGCACATGCCTGTAATCCCAGCACTTGGGAGGCTGAGGCAGGAGGATTGCCATGAGTTCAAGCCCAACTTGGGCTACATAGTGAGTTCAAGGCTAGCCTGAACTACATAGCAAGACCAACCCCAACAAAACAAACAAAAATTACAAACCAAAAGGAACTTAAAAAAAAGAAAATAAAAAGTTACCCTGAGGCTGGAGATGTGCCTCAGCAGTATTTAGCATGCACAAGGTCTTGGGTTCAGCCAGGCATTGTGGCACACACCTGTGATCCCAGCACTCAGGAGGCTGAGGCAAGAGGAGTACCATGAGATTGGGCCAGCCTAGGATACACAGTGAGCTCAAGGCCAGCCTCTATATGGCAAGACCCAGTCTCAAACAAACAAACAAACAAACCCCAAAAAACAAGGCCTTGGGTTCATTCCATAGTATCAAAAACAAAAATTTAAAAAACCCCAAAATCCACTACTTTGGAATAAGTATATTATAAATGTCAGTTTTCCAAATTACAAAAATTAAATATACATCTACTGATCCTCTAATGAACACTTAATACTTGGAAATCCAAGTAAGCCACAACAACATACAGTAAGTATACATGGTGCTACCTTTCCACTGAAGTTGGATGTTGTTTTCATATAGTCTTCTGCCTTCTGCATACAAACAAGCACTTTTTCAATATCTAATAGGGGAATAAAAAGAAAGAAGTTTCAATCAAGTGTCAATTAACAAGCCTGGGGGGCACACGCCTGTAATCTTAGCACTTGGAAGGCTGAGGCAGAAGGACTACTATGAGTTTGAGACCAGCGCAGGCTACAAAATGAGTTAAAGAACAGCCTGAACTGCATAGCAAAATCTGTCTCAAAAAGACAAAACAACAGTGGCATAAACGCCTGCCTGGCAAGTGAGAGGTGTTGAGTTTGATCTCAGGTACCAAAAAAAACCCCAAAAACCAAAAAACAAAAACCAGAAAACCATGGTTCATTGACACTTTTTGTTTTAGTCTTTTTTCTGGTACCAGGGATCAAACTTACCACCTCGAGCTTGCCAGGCAAGCACTTATGCCACTGAACTGAATCCCCAGCCCAATTAACCATTCTTGAAAAAACATATAGAAAAAACAGAAAAGTATGAAATAATATAAAGTACTCAAGAAAAATACACTTTTTCATATCTCTAATTGATTTATATAATAGTCAGTGTATTACTGAATCATCTACCTTTCCTTTCATAAAAGCCGCTTTATTGATAAATTTCCGATTATATTTGGGCCCACTTCTGGATTCTTTATTCTATTCTTTCTCTAAAAAGTTATCAGCTTTTTTTATTTTTTGTGATACTGGGGACTGAACCTAGGCATTCACTCAAGACAGAAAGTGTTTTACCAGTGACCTACATCACTAGTACTCTTTGTTGTTATTTTTTTATTCTTCTGGGATATTGGAGATCAAATCCATAGAATCATAAAACCCTAACTCAATCATACAACCACACGAAAGAACTACAGAAATTTAAATGCATGAACAACACTATTTCTAGTAGCACTCCAGGTCCTAAATCCAAAGGGTAATAATTCAACTCCTCAGAATTACAACTGCCCCAAGTTTAGTAACCAGTCCAAAAATTTATTGGATGGAAAGGGAAAATATTCTAAAATCAAAGGTGTACGGGCGGATCAAGAGACTGAACTGTGTATTACCAGGGATAAAGCTCCACACTAGAGTACACGCCAGCAATGCCCACAGGTATAGGACACTCCTAGGTTAAATGTGTTTAAGTGTATAAGCTACCTATTACTATTTGATTAGAAATACAACAATTTTTTAAAAGATAATAAATAAGGGTTTGGGGTTTAGCTAGTGGCAGAGTGCTCGTCTAAATTATTTGAGACCCTTGGTCTGATTCCCAGCACCACAAAAAAAGGAAGCCAGTGGAAATGGACAAAACTTGTACCATGAAGACATACCTTTGCTTTCAAGTTTTTCATCCACTTTGACGTTGCCAGCAAATCCATTTTCTATGAGACAGTGCTCAATGAGAGCTGGTCCGTAGGCTACAAAAGCAAAGGGAATTGTTTTTAGTATTATCCTACAAAACTGAACATTAAAAACACGTTTATATTACTACAAGAATCTACTCAATAAAAACAGCCAATGGAAAAAAAATAGCCAATGAAAATAAAAATAAGGAGGCTGAGGCAGGAGGAGCATTGTGAGTTCGAGGCCAGCTTGGACTATAATGTGAGTGCAAGACTGGCCTGGGCTACACAGTGTGACCCTGCCTCAAAAAACCAGGGCCAGGAGTTTGGCTCAGTGGTTTAAGCGCCTGTCTGGCAGGCGCAAGGTTGTGAGTTCGATCTCCAGTGCCGCAAAAAATAAATAAATAAAAATAAAAATAAGTTTACTTATTTTGAAATGTTATTAGAAATAACAATTGAAGTAGTTACAGACATCTGAGATAACAATAAACAGAGAAATCAGTGCACATTATAGGAATTTAACAGCATTCACCACATATGAAAAAAATAACAAGGCATGGTCACACATGCAGCTCAGTGTGAAGGGGGCCAGGTTCAATTCCCATATCACCAAAAAAAAAAAAAAAAAAAAAAAAAAAAAAAAAAAAAAAAAAAAAAAAAAAAAAAAAAAAAAAAAAAAAAAAAAAAAAAAAAAAAAAAAAAAGAAACCAAGATATGAGGGAATTTATTCCTGGAATACAAGGCTTATCTAGCAGTGACTGGTGTGTCAATTAAAAAAATGAGCAAGAGGCTTTAATAAACATTTTTCAAAAGACAAATGGCCAAATGGCCAAGAAGTATATTTTTTAAAAAATGCTCATCCCTACTAATCATCAGGGAAATATAGATAAAAACCACAATAAAATATGGGCTCGGGATTTAGCTCAGTGGCACATGCACCTGCCTGGCAAGCGCAAGGTTGTGAGTTTGATCCCCAGTACCAAAATAAATAAAAAAATAAATAAATAAAACACCACAATAAAATACCATCTTAATCCAGGAAGAATGAGAATCATCAAAAAGAATAAAGATACAGGTGATGGTGGGGATGTGGAAAAAACTGGTTTCTCAGAATACTACAGCTAACACTGAAGTACTAATAGCATACTCTGCACTGCTTTTAAATAAAATCTGATATAAGCCAGGCATGGTGGCACACGCCTTTATTCCCAGCACTTGGGAGGCTGAAGCAGGAGGATCATTGTGAGTTCGACTAGCCTGGCCTACAACGTGAGTTCAAGGCTGGCCTGAACTGCATAGTGAGACCCTGTCTCGAAAAACAGGGCTGGGGATTTAGCTCAGTGACCTAAGCACCTGCCTGGCAGGTATGAGGTTGTGAGTTCAATCCCCGGTACCAAAAAAAAAGTTCAAACTTTATGTGGTATAATTTCTTAGGGTTGGAGACATAGCTCAGTGGTAAGCCTATCATCCAGGAGGCCCCGGGTTTAATCCTTAGAACCAAAGCCAAAACACTTTTGCCTTCTTGAAAACAAATTCTTTTTTTTTTACAAGGAAAAAGTGGAAATGTCTTTATTCCCAGAAGACATGATCATCCCTGTAGAGAAGCTAATGAAATTAAAAAAAAAAAAAAAAAAAAAAAAAAAAAAAAAAAAAAAAAAAAAAAAAAAAAAAAGAAAGCTACTAGTCCTGACATAACTGACTTTAGCAAGGTCGCACACTGTAGGATCAACGTACAAAAACCAATTTTATTCCTATATAAAAGCAACACACAAGCCAGGCATGGTGGCACACGTCTTTAATCCCAGCACTCGGGAGGCTGAGGTAGGAGGAGCGAGGCGGCTTGGGCTACAACGCAAGTGCAAGGCCAGTCTGAGCTACAATAGTGCAACCCTGCCTTAAAAAACTAGGACCAGGAGTTTGGCTCAGTGGCTTAAGCACCTGCCTGGTAGGTGTGAGGTTGTGAGTTCAACCCCTGGTGCCACAAAAAAATAAAAATAAATAAATAAAAGCAACACACAATTGGGAAATGGAAATATAATATTTATAGGAACATAAAAAAATACTAAGCATAAGTCTAATAAAAGATAAGCAAGACGTGTACACAAAAAAACTACAAAACATTTCTTAGATTCAAGAAAAACTGGACAGAAAGAAATAGGTTGTTAGCTATGGACTAACATAGCTAAGTCCATAGTTATTTTTATTTATCTTTCTAACAGGACTTTTTTCCCCATTTCCCTACCCTCCAACTCCTCCTCCCCTTCCCATTCACAAAAGCTTTGTGAGAACAAATTCCCAAGAGATCTTTTTAAAATCCTTGTTCAAATTTTCAACCAGAATAATGTGTCTAAAAAAAAATTATCTTGCCAACTCACGAAGTAATGGGTTAAGAACTCTCTTCAGTAATTCCCCCTTAGGTGCACTGGCTATTACATCAGTCAATCTGTGAAAAAAAATTGGCACATCTCTTACTATCATATATTTAATAAACCTTATAGCACTGTTCACATTCATACTACTTTCATCTGTATCAATGTCATCTGATCATTACAATATTCTAAAATATAATTAGTCCCTTTTGTAGGTGAGAAAATGGGTGATAAAACTAATTTATTCAACATTAGTAGGTTCTTGAACAGCAGCCTGGGACCTGAATCCAGATTTTCTAAGATAAATCAGTATTTTTTCAACTAAATCACAATCCTTAGCATCAATATGGTCATATATGAGTGATAAGAAAGACTTTTTTATGGCAAAGTTTAATGGCATTTGTGAATTATGCCACACCTTAACATGTGAATAACATCTGAAATGGCTTTACCAACTAGTCATTTAATAAAAATTTTTCCTGTTTGTCTTTTTTTCTGTATTTTTTTCTTTTTAAAATAAAATTAAATTAAATTTTAAAAAATTCTTCCCCTCTCCCCTTTTACCAGGGATTCAATTGAGGGCCTGAACGCTGGGCTACATCCTCAGTCCCCAGTCCACTTTTTGAGACAGACTCTTGATAAATTGTTAAATTGGCAAGGCTATGCTTGAATTTGTGATCCTCTTGCTGCCACCTCCCAGAGTACTGGGATTCTAGGCCTGAGCCAGCAGAGCTGGTTTAAGAACTCCTAATCCTGAGGATCAGGGTGGTGACTAGCTGCATCGGGTTACCAGAGGACTTGTTAGAAATGCAAATTCCTGGGCCCAACACTAGATTAACTAAATTAGCAAAGACATGCAATCTAGAGTTAAT
The DNA here is from genome assembly GCA_004363535.1 of Dasyprocta punctata. Classification (NCBI taxonomy): domain Eukaryota; kingdom Metazoa; phylum Chordata; class Mammalia; order Rodentia; family Dasyproctidae; genus Dasyprocta; species Dasyprocta punctata. The sequence goes on along the minus strand of RJWM01026880.1, from coordinate 20,134 downwards.
AAGCCCTTCCAGTAATTCTGATGCGTGTTCAACTTTGAAGATTTGTATTGCTAACAGTCAGCAGAGCCTTAATTATCACTTTAATCTACCCTACTTCTCAAGTAAGCCAGTATTTCTATCTGTCTCTGCACTCTGCCCAAAATAGTCTTCTCAGAGAACAGCTAAAATGTCCCTTACTTTACCAAAAAGTCATAGACATCTGAAGTAACCCAAAACTTAGTCTGGAACATGCCTATGATCCCACCACTCAGGAGGCTAAGGCAGGAGGATCGCCAGAGTTTGAGGCCAGCCTGGGCTATGTAGTGAGTTCAAGGCCAGGGGTGAACTCATATACTGAGAGTCTGCCTTGAAAACATAAACAAATAACCAACCAACCACCAACTACACACCCACATTTTCTACTCCCAAGAAAGGTTTTATCACTTAAATGCACTCTTATTTACTTCAGCCTAAATTTGTTATGCAAGTAAACAAAATATTTATGAGTTTTTCACATTCTGAAATACGACCTGTATTACTTTTAAAAGTCAGAACTGAAGGGCTGGGAGTTTGGCTCAGTGGCTTAAGCCACTGCCTGGCAGGCGTGAGGTTGTGAGTTCAATCCCCAGTGCCTGGGGAAAAAAAAAAAAAACAAACAAACAAACTCAGAACTGAGCTTACAAACAAAAGATGTTACCTTTCCAAAGTAAGCAAAGGTTCAGCAGCTCTAGCATGATCCACCGGATAGCGTTCACGAACAGCAAATTTAACATCATCTGCCTCATCAGTTCGAAACCTTAGGATATTTAAAATTAAGTACTCATAATCTGTCAGAACAATGTTCCCCTGCAACAGAGTAAAATACAATTTAATGCTTTCCTAAATCTGTCTTCAAACTTTAGAAAAAGTGAAAAAAAAGACTGGGTGTTGTGGCACATGTCTGTAATCCTGGTTACTTAGGAGGCTGAGCCAGAAGGATAGTGAGTTCAAGGCCAGCTGGGCAACATATTGAAATTCTGTCTCAAAAAGGAAAAAAAAATGTAGTTAAAATGACAAACATTAAGTTATAAAACAAAAAGCACCAGAGTCCCATCAAGTGCTCCTTGTAACTGCCTGGCCCAGACTATGAAATAACACAATCAAACTCTAAAGACTCCAAGTTTGAAACAGGAAAGGCATCCAGAGGAACTTAAAACTTACTGCCTGGTGGTAATACAGAAGTTACTACCAAGTAACAGAAGGACAGTAGTGGAGCAACACCTTGATGATCACCACCTGAGCTTATTCAGATTTGCATGACACAGGATGCTTATTAAGATAAGCAGAACGTATACCTTCCAGAAGACAAGCAAAGAATGATTATACTTTCACCTGCAACCAAGCTATCTCTCTTCTCTTTTTGGGGGGTTAACGGTGGGAGGGGTATACAGTCTTACTATGCAGCTGGCCTCAAACCTATGGGATCATCAATCCTACTGCCTCAGCCTCACAAGAACAGGAACTTCAGGCATGCACTACCATGCTAGACTGCAATTCATCTTTTAATATCAACAGTTCTGGCCAGGTGTGATGGCACATGCCTATAATTTGGAAGGCTGATGCAAGAGGATTCCCAAGAGTTCAAGCCCAGCCTGAACTACAAAATGAGACCCTGCCTCAAGGGAAAAAAAAAAAAAGAAAGAAAGAAAGAAAGAGAGAAAGAAAAACCGATAGTTTTGTGGCAAGAATGATAAACGTGGGCTGGGCACAGTGGCACAGGCTTGTAATTCCAGCACTTGGGAAGCTGAGGCAGGAGGATGGCCAAGAGTTCAAGGCCACCCTAGGCTATATAGTGAGTTCAAAGCCTGGCTGAACTACATAGCAAGGAACTGCCTCAAAACAAAACAAATCAAAACAAAAAAAGAGATAGTTATAACCTTTCCACAAGTAATTCTGTATTTGGCAATGTAGCCTAATGAAATAACATTAAGTCAAAAGTTGCATGCTTAGACATGTTCACTGCAATTTATTCACAACAGAAGAAGCTATGTGTGGTGGCACACCTCTGTAATTCCAGCACTTGGGACGCTGAGACAGGAGGATCCTTGTGAATTCAAAGACAGCCTGAGCTTCACAAGTAAGTTCAAGGTCAGCCTGAACTACATAGCAAGACCCTCTCTCAAAAACAAAACAAAACAAAACAGCCAGGCGTGGTGGCGCACGCCTTTAATCCCAGCACTTGGGAGGCTGAGGTAGGAGGAGCGTTGTGAGTTCAAGGCCGGTTTGGGCTACAACGCGAGCGCAAGGCCGGCCTGAGCTACATAGTGCGACCCTGCCTCAAAAAAAACCAGGGCTGGGAGTTTGGCTCAGCGGTTTAAGCGCCTGCCCTGGCAGGTGTGAGGTTGTGAGTTTGATCCCCGGTGCTGCAAAACAAAAACAAAAACAAAAACAAAACAAAACAAAGAACAGAACTTTAAAGATAGGGAAACAAAGAAAAGAATGATAACATGAATTTAACAAAACAGTATAAAGGTACCTTATGAAGGTTATGTTAAAAAAATGCTTGTAATGTTTAAATATTTAAGCTGGGCATGGTGGCGCATGCCTTTAATCCCAGCACTCAGGAAGCTGAGGTAGGAGGAACATTGTGAGTTCAAGGCCGGCTTGGGCTACAACGTGAGTGCAAGGCCGGCCTGAACTACATAGTGCCACCCTGTCTCAAAAAACTAGGGCCAGGAGTTTGGCTCAGTGGCTTAAGCATCTGCCTGGCAGGTGCAAGGTTGTGAGTTCGATCCCTGGTGCCACACATACACACACACACAAAATAAATAAATATTTAAGCTGGGCATGGTGGCACATGGCTATAAACACAGTGTTTGGTAAGCTGAGGCAGGAAGATTGCTGTGAGTTCAAGGCCAGCCTGGGCTACACAGCAAGAGACAGCCTCAACAAAAACAAAAAAAAATTTAGTATTTAAAAAATAGCAAGACATAACATGTGGAAACATCATATGGTCTCAGTGAGAAGCTGAAAGAAACAACATATATACATGTTTATGTATATGTATATAAAAAAAAGTTGAGATAGTTATACTACTGATTTCTCTGAGTTCACTAAAGAGAACGATTTGTGCTGGCATTGTTCAGACAACTGAATGCTGATGTCATGCTCTGGGTGAATGATTTGGGGATGACAATGTGCAATGTGTGTACCACTGTTGACCCCTGAATGACATGTTTTGAAATTTTTGGGGTTTTTTTTTTCCTTCTCTTTTCTCTCCTTGAAATAAAATGAATTTGGAAAAATAAAAAATAGCAAGACAGAAAACTATTATGAAAGCGGATAGCTTTTGTAGGCAAAAGAAAGAAAGAAATTATTTGCTAAACATTTAGAATTAAAGACCTAATTTCAAGGCATGGTGTAAATCTAGCACACATGTAAATCTAGCACTTGGGAGGCTGAGGTAACAGGACCATGGGATAGAGGCCAGTCTAGGTTATACAATGAGTTTAACTATATATTGAGACCCTGTCTCAAAAAACCAAACAAAATATTAACAAAAAAAACAGGTGAAGGGTACACAGGAATTTTATCTTGGCAGTTTTTCTATAAATCAAAAATTATTTCTGAATATAAAAGGTGGTTTACATTTTAAAAAGAGGAATATTACTCAAATTATGCTAAAGAAGAAATTTTTATACACTATGATGGGCATTTTATGATGGTTATAGGACATGTATTTTTTGACAGGTATTCTATCATGTTTTTGATGCTATTGTTGTTTTTTGAGACAGAGGTCTTATTATGTAGTTTACGCTTGCCTCAAATTCACAGCAATCCTCCTGCCTCAACTTCCCAAATGCTGGAACTACAGATGTGTGTCACCTGGCCTTCATTGTATTTTTTTAATAGGTACTCTAGTTATCTTTTTTGAACCATGTAACCATTACCAAATACCCATATAAAGAGTTCTACTGGTTATAGGAAATGTACTTTCCATAGGTATTTTACTGTTTTTTGATAGGTATTCTATTCATCTTTTTAAAAAACCATATAATCATCAAATATCCCTATAAAGAACTCTGTTGGAGCGGGGAGTAGTGGCACACACTTGTAATTCCAGCACTCAGGTGGTTAAAGCAGGAGGATCATGATTGAGTGTGGTCTGAACTGCACAGCAAGACTCTCAAAACCAAGAAGCTGGGTGTGGTGGTACACACCTATGACCCCTGGAGGCTAAGGCAGGAGGACCGTTGTAGATTCGAGGCCCGACTAAACCACATAGCAAGACCCTCTCTCAAAACAAAACAAAACACAACACAACAAAACAAACAAACAAAATGAGCTGTGTTGAATTAAGAGGTACACAATGTCAGGTGTTGACAAGGACGCAGGGTTAACAGGACACTTAGCATCAACAGATATAACACTGTGTTGAACATCATGAACATTTCAAATATAACATTAAAGAAGGCAGACCCAGTGATTCTATTCCTTTATCCCTGCCCTCAAGTTTAACTTACCCGATCATAGAGCTCAATGATTAAGTGATAAGCAGCTTCATCACTTCCAAACTGGAAATCTACAATTCTATCCACACCAAGCTGTTTTGCACTGACTAATCTCCGACTCTTCAAATGCTTTCGGCACTAGCAAGAAACAAAAGAAAAAAAAACAAATTTGTGTAGTAAAAGTAAATCCTTAACTACTTGGTATTTAATTTTCTAAAACATTCTTTTCTTTTCTCTTTTTTTTTTTTTTTTTGCAGCACCGGGGATCAAACTCACAGCCTCACACCTGCCAGACAGGCACTTAAGCCACTGAGCCAAACTCTCAGCCCCGGTTTTTTTGAGGCAGGGTTGCACTACGTAGCTCAGGCCGGCCTTGCAATCGCATTGTAGCCCAAGCCAGCCTCGAATTCACAACGCTCCACCAACCTCAGCATCCCAAGTGCTGGGATTAAAGGCGTGTGCCACTGCACCTGGCTACAAACATTCTTCTTTTCATTACTACCCAGAATAATACTTAAGTAGCAATAATGATATAGTCATTGGTATAACAAATACTAGCACATGATAATGAAAGAAAAAACACTTTATTCTAGACAACAAGCTCAGAAACAGTGTATTTCATTTTTTAACATAATGAAAGACAGCCAGGTACGGAGGTGCATGCCTGTAATCCCAGCACTTGGGGAGCTGGAGCAGGAGAACTGGTGTAAATTTGAGGCCAGCCTGGGCTACAAAGTGAGTTTAAGGACAGGCTGGAAAACATAACAAGACCCTGTTTCAAAAAAGAAAAAAACTCAAAACTAAAACAAAATAAAAAGGATAAAAAAGGACCTTTAGTCAAGGCTAGTCACAATGCTTTAAGACAAATTCAAGGCAAAATTTGAGAGAACTTAACCTAAAACCTTTACAAAATTGTTGTTAGTATGCAAATTCACTTTTAAAATTAATGTGAACCCTGGACAGGAGGGAGATGCAGCTTACCAGTGTAACACATGCTCAGCATGTGCAAGGCCCTAGGTTTAATCCCCAGCGGCCCCTCCCCCTCAAAAAAAATCCCAAACCTTTTAAAACTAGGAAGATCCTTCTAGATTTTATAGTTCAAACTAATATTCTCATTTTATATACCTATATACTTATTTTTATTTTTTGGTCTTTTTGAGATAGGGTCTCACTATATGCAGTTCAAACTGGCCTTGCACTCATTTTGTACCCAGGCTGGTCTCGAACTTGCAACAATCCTCCTGTCTCAGCCTCCCAAGTGCTGGGATTACAAGCGTGTGCCACCACACCTGGCTATACCTATATATTTAGATATAAGACTTTTCAAACTATCTAAAATAATCTTCCCCTTCTTAATAGTTTTAAAAGTGGCATATATATATATATATATATATTTTTTTTTTTTTTTTTTTTTTTGAGATGGTCTCACTGCATTGCCCAAAATGTCCTTCAACTTGTGATCCTCCCTCCTCAGCCTCCCAGAGTGCTGGGATTACAGGCCTATACCACCATGCCCAGCTCAAAGTGATTTTTTGTTTTGTATCGTGGTGCTGGTGATTGAACCCATGGCCTCCCACATGCTAAGCAAGTTCCCTACCTTTGAGCTGTATTTCCCAGCTTAAGATTTTGATTTAAACTGTGACCTACATATAGGACTTTTGTTTTGCATGCCAACAAGGGCTATATCACTAAACAATAACCCAAGCCCTAGGACTGTCTATAAATCTTCTAGAGAAAAAATACAATCAGTTCTGTGTTTACTAGGGCACTTTTATTCCACCAAAAAAAAAAAAAAAAAGATAAAAGGCATCCTTGAAAGAACAGAATGCCATACCACAGAAAAATAAGACAGGGATTCTACATCACGGTAAGTACAGGTAGATGTAAAGTTTATTTCATTTATTTCCCCATCAGCAGCTGGTGAAAATAATCTGCTTAGTGGGCATCCACAAAAGTTCCAGCTCAGCCTGGGCATCTTAGTGACTAAGTGAGACCCTGTCTCAAACTACAAAATAAAAAAAGACCAGGACTGGAAATATAGCTCAGTGTGAAGACCTTGAAGTGAAAAAGATAATGACTAAATTATAGACATTGAGCAATACAATACTGATTGGCTAAGGGACACAATTCACAAAAGTGAGCTCTAGGAGATAAAACCAGGGGGGAAAAAATGGTAGCAGGAAGGCAGATCACAGAAAGACGTCAATACCAGGAAATATTGGGAATCAGAAATTAGAGAACCAAATAAGGTGAGAGAACTAATAAAAATGATGCTTCGGAATTGTGTTGATGGACAGTGGCAGACTAGGGTTCGGGGATTATAAGGTTAAATGAGACAAAAGCCTGAACTAGAATGGTTACTGTGGGACCAGAAAGAAGACTTGGAGTACAAGATGTGGAAAAAAAACAGAGAAAAGTCAATAAACATCTACTGTATTCATCCCATTATCAATTAACTACTACCTGTACCTTTATTTTATATGCACTTTACTCCTAATAAGGAAAACCAAACAGTTTACAGTTTACTCAATTGTATAGTCTACTTCAAGGACTATTTAGCTTCAAAGATAATTTAGAATTTACCTTCATGGCAAAACTGGATGGCATCATGTTCTTTGGCCATTCAAATTCTGTTGTGTGAATTCGTATGCCAGATTCAAGTAAAAGTGTAGCTTTAACGTCAGGTCTGTAGATGAAGAGAGTCAATTTTTTCTTTAGCACATTTGCCAAATCTTACTCCTCAAAAAAACACCTAATATGTCAGTTAAAAAATCAGCTATCTCAGATTTAATTACCAAAGATAAGACAAACCTATAAATTGTTCTTACTTTTGCAGGCGAATGAGGTATGTCTTATTATCCACATCATAAACATTATTTACTCTCATTCCTAGCAAGCTGCAAAAACAAAAGAAACATGTAACAAGTTACACTACAGTTTGAAACATGCAACATGTAACAAACTACTCTAGTTTGAAACAGGAAACTGCAAAAAAGCTTGTGAAACAGGAAATCTTTGGCTCTGGGGACAAGGACGCGGAGCATGAAAGCCACTAGGCATTCTGCCCTAAAATTAAGTGTAACCATTTAAGAACAATAGTGGCCTATCAGCTCCAGGAACACTGTACAGGGCCGTGTGTTTTTGAAATAACTCAAATTTATTTTAAAGCACAATCTAATTAAATTACTTCATTATAAGACAAAAAATAAATGAGGCCCCAGGAAGTACGACAAAACTCACACGGCTGAATAACCGACCCAAATCCTGGTCTCAGACCAAATCGACAAATCCTAGCTAAAAACAGCAATGCGCTCCCTCTCTGGGGTGGAGTGAGAGCTGTTGAAGAAACGAGGCCTCCAGTCTGGACACGTCCGGGACAAATGACCACTCTGCCATCTGCTGTTTTACCCAACGTTTGCTGCCGGACCCAAGCGACTCAGGCCGACAAAGCGACGGAGCTGAGACAGCGGGACACGAGCTGGCGACACCAGCAGAAGGAGGGGGACACGCAGTCCCTGGACCCCCGAGGGCGGCGGCGAAGACGCCACGCGCTCGCCCCCAACCAGGCCTAAACCAGGTCCACAGACGAACAGCGATAGGAGAAAACAGCAAGCCGCTCTGGCGTCCAACGCGAAGCCGCGGGTTGTGCCTCCTGCACTCCTCGCGAGACACTGGTCAGCTGTGTGACCGTACCTAGCATTGAGCTCCGCAAGTACGGCGCGGAGGTCAATGGTGCTAAAGCGCGTCTTCATGGCGAGGTTACAGTATAGCTACCGCAGTTTTCCCCACAATCTGCTTGACTCGACGCCGCTACTCTTCCGCGCAGGCGCACTTGCCGATCTACGGCCGCCCGGAGGACTCAATATTCCTCGAAGCGAACGTACTCATGTCGTTCGCCTGAAGGCTCTAGCAATCTGTTGTATTTTTGTCAGAGCAAAACAATCTAAAACCGGCCCAAACTGTTTTCTTGAATCTCCATACGATTCATGAACACTTACGGACCAATCTGGATGTTCTTCCCCTATATCGGGTGATTCAAACCAGCCTCCACAGTGACCTCTGCTGGTCCTAACAATCTTTTAATGGAACCACCCGCAGTATTTCCCAAAGTGGGCGGTAGGGCTCAGTGTAGAAAAGCAACGTCTCAGTCCGCGGCATTTCTCTGGACGTCTAGAATTTTTGAAATTAACGAAGTGCAACTGTGTTCTGTGTCCTAGAATTGCTTTCCACGATCAAGAAACCCTCAAAAAGGAGTTTCTAGGTCGAGGGGTCCTGCTGTCCCCGCGGACTGTGGGATTCTCGTCCACCTAGGTCTGCGCATCCAGGACGCTCCTCGCGGTATCCAGGATGTGGCCGGAGGCTCCTACCTGCTTGGCCCCGTGATTATTCAATTGTTTCGCTAGATAATGGTGAAGTAAGACCAAAATAAAAATAAGACAAGGCTTCTCATTGTGGGGAGGGAGTGGATTGTGAGCGTAACGAAGTAAACTGTTGTTCAAAAACTGTAAATTCGAAACTTTTCCTTCTCTTTGGGTAAATGCGTGGAGGAAAGGCTACTTTTATGTGAGAACTCAAAAGAGATGGGGTCTCACTATATTGCCCAGGCTGGAGTGCAGTGGCTATTCACAGGCGCGATCCCACTACTGATCAGCACGGGAGTTTTGACCTGCTCCGTTTCCGACCTGGGCCGGTTCACCCCTCCTTAGGCAACCTGGTGGTCCCCCGCTCCCGGGAGGTCACCATATTGATGCCGAACTTAGTGCGGACACCCGATCGGCATAG
>RJWM01026880.1:0-10783 GCA_004363535.1 Dasyprocta punctata | reverse complement strand
ACTGCCTCGGTGCGCAGACCTCCAGGGAAACCTGAGCCAGTGCGCTGCGTAGCTCTGCAATCAGACTTTCTACCGGCAGGCGGGGACTCGGAGCAGAAAAGGACAGGTCAGGGTTTGAAACCTTGGGAGTTATGGGTACAAAGCACGTTGCTGTGTTATGTGGCACAGTAAGCCATATGGAATGGCTTTAAACTTGAAACGCACATGTGGAGAGTTTAAGGTAGACTGGAAGCCAAGTTGGCTCCAAGTCATATTCTAATAGTGATTGTATGAAAGATACTATGTTTAGCCCCAAAGGCCTTCCCAAAAGAATGGCTTTTTGGTTTTGCTTGTTCTCATAAAAGCAGTCCATGTAAATCCCACACGGAAAGGGATAACACTCGAGGGCTTCTTTAAAACACAGAAACAGCCTGCGCACTGTTGCAAGTTCTGTAATCTCACCTGAGGCAGGAGGATCCCAAGTTCCAGCCCAGCCTGGGCAATTTAGCAACTTAGTAAGACAGTATCTCAAAAAAACTAAATGAATAACTAAATAAAAATAAAAATAAAAATGACTGGAGATGTAGTTCTCGTGAATACCTGTGGGGTTAGTCTTCAGCAGCAGGGAAACCAGAAACTTAAGTATCTTATAATAAAACTCTCACCGTAGGGCCTAAAATGATTAAGACAGGGAAAGGACACCAGTGTAAAGTTTTACATGGGACAATCAGCCATCAACCAATTCACAGTTCTATATTGTCTGCCAAGGAAAACAGGCAGCAGAAGGCATATGCAAGAGTGTATGAAAGGGTAGCTTGTTCTAAATGTCAAGGATACAAGGGAACTGCATTATTTAATACTGAATTTCATTATTCAACTCTTTAATAATTTCTGTATTTTAAGAAAATTCTGAATGAAGGATACTTGAAGACTTGTAGGAAAAAAAGAAGAGATAATAGGAAATGACAAGTCATCTTATAATTTTCTTCTCTCTCTCTTTTTTTTTTTTTTTTTTTCTTTTTTTGGTACCAGGGATCGAACTCACAACCTTGCACCTGCCAGGCAGGCACTTACACCACTGAGCTAAACCCCCAGCACTCATCTTCTAATTTTCAAAGAGAAGATAAAAATGAGTGTCTATAGCCAGCTGTGGTGATACACACCTGTAATCCCAGCACTCGGGAGGCTAAGGTAGCAGAATTATCATAAACTCAAAGCCACCTGGGCTGCATAATGAGTTCCAGTTCAGCCTGAAACACATAGTGAGACCCTGTCTGAAAAACAAAGAAACAATGAATATCTATTTAACACCACCAAAAATTTAAAGGAGTTTCTTAGTGAGTTGTGAGCACCTAACAGCTGTAATTCTCAGACCTGAGTGCCATTCAAAAATTCCAGGTATCACACCCGGAAATTGTGATTTTTTGTGTTGTTGTTAACTTTGGCTCAAGTTCTGTGCATTTCTAACTGCCAAAATGAAAGGAACTTGGAATTTCCCTGATCTCTAGATGATCACCCCAAAACCAACATAGTTTCCCTCAAAATAAGATATAACTTACTAATCTCATTCTCCATTAAATTCAGGAAAATGTTTGAGGCCTAATCTGTGGGGTATTTTTTATAATTGAAGTAAATGCACATACTACATAAATCACCATCTTATCCATTTTAAAGTATCCAATTTGCTAATGTTGAAATATTTACAATGTTGGGCAACTACACCCATTGCCTATTTCTTAAAACTGATGTGGGCTTATCAGACCTACTCACCCAGCCTCCCAGAATCCAGAGGACACAGCTCTCACCAAGCTGGTGAGAAATAAATTTGTAAGGGGAGCCTCGACAACCCTGAAGTGTTCTATGATTGCACTTCCAAGGGGACCTGCTGTCCCTGAGCAGAGAGACCTAAATACCACGGTAGTAACTGGAGTCTCCGGTGGCAGAGGCCAGTTGGTGGCACTTCATTGCCAAAGTCAGCGTGGCTGTGGTTAGCATGAGAGATGACAGGCAAGAAAGCAATCAGAATGCTCTGGCTTTGGGACACCTACAGTGTGGGCTGCTCAATCTTAGTGTCCCTAGAAGTGAGTCAGATGGGAATCCTGCTCAGTGCTCACTTCATCTGTGTAAGCAGGATACTCCCAGGTCAAGAGACAAAGTGTTAACCACAGAATTGTAAGAGCAGAGAGAGTTACAACCCCTCTACAACTTTCAGACTGAGTCAGTTGACAGATTATAAACCTTGAATGAAGGGGAGCCAAATTCCTTGAGAAAGGACTCTGATGCACACCTGAAGAGCTGTACTTTTTTTTTTATTTTAAAGATAGTAAAATCCAATAAAACATAACAAAGTCAATCAAAACAAAGCAGTAGAACTGGTACAGAACTTCAAAGAAAGATACTATGAAAACAATAGCTACTATAGTATATCTTGTTATTTTCAGAATAGTTGACCATTCCAACAGGTATAGTAAAATTAAACCAAAAACAAGACACAATAAAACTAATAAAAACAGAATATAAAATAAAGCCAAAAAAAAATTAATCAGAACAATGAGAACAATATTGGGCCTGGAAGACAAGACAGAAGAGAATCCCCCCCCCCATATTTGCTACATTGCCTACTGTCATCTTCCAAAGAGATGCTCAGGCTGCCAATCCCAGGCCTGCAAAATTAACGAATCAATACTAGCATTTAGTTGCTTTATGTATCTTAGTTGCTATCAATTTAGCCAGACCTCCAAACTAGCAGGTTGCTTTACCAGGGGTTGGGGGTGGTGGTGGAGGTGTTTGTCCTTGGTTCTTAGCCCGCATGCCGGTAGGCGTATGGGAGGCGCATGTTTCTCTTTCTGGAGTCTGCTCCGGTCACACAGTCCCCCGGAAGGCAGACTAGTTGTCTTCTGGTTGGAGCCACTCTGACCCAGCGGGGCAGGTTCTCGAGAGGCCCATCTCTTTCTCCAAGAGCTGTACTATTAATCATCCTCACCACCCTCCCTAAAGGGACATATGACCTTTTCCAGGTTAACTGTATGTTGGGTAAAAGGGGAAACATCAGAGCTTTCATGGATTACTGGTCGCTGGCTTCGAACTGATGCTAATTCCCAGAGACTGAAACATTACTGGGGCCCACTAATTAGGGCAGGGACTTATGGAAGTGATCAAAGTAGTTTTATCTCACTTAGTGGGTCTGGCAGGTCTCTAAACTCATGATGTGGTGTTTTCCCTATTCTAGGATGCATAATTTGCATAGACATATTCTGCAATTGGAAGGATTCCCCCACAGCGATTCCTAACCTGTGGAGTGAAGGCTATTTTAGTGGGAAAGGCTAACTAGAAGCCACTAGAACTGCCTCTATCAAGAGAAATAATGAGCAAAGCACTATCACATTTCTGAAGGGTTTGCAGAGACCAGTGCTACGAAGGCTGCCAAGAACTTCAAGTCCCTATGTAACCAACTGTGACCTAATTTAGCATGTGAACCAACTGAAAGCCTAAGAGTATATTCTTGTAACAAATAGCCGTTGCAGCCAATCATAGGCACCTGAGCTCTATCCAGCCAATTGCAGGCTGCCGTCTCATCAGATCATATCCAAATAAGGCAAATACGGAGCTTCAACTATGAAGCTGTATCTGTACGTCACTTTCCCTTCCTGAATATGAAGTTTCCCTGCTCACATCTCAGAGCTCTCTGACCCTCTTCTGGTTTCAGTGCAACCTGATTTGTGAATCGTTCTTGTACAAATAAATTTGTCTAAAGTTTTTCTCTTAATAATTATGCTGTGAATAGTAAAGAAATCCGGCGTTACATACAAAAAAAATGTGATTTTGGACCAAGAGTGCTGTACTCTTGGCATTGGTGAGAAAAAAATAATACCAAAAGCAGAAAAAGGATCATACTAATAGATCTGAATATATAAAATTTTTTAATTGGTGGATGTCTTAATCTTTATTTTATTTTATTTTGGGGGGGGTTTTGTGGCACTGGGGATGATTGAACTCACAACCTCGCACCTGCCTGACAGGCAGGGTAAGCCACTGAGCCAAACTCCCAGCCCTGGTTTTTTGAGGCAGGTTCGCACTGTGTAGCTCAGGCCAGCCTTGTGCTCGCGTTGTAGCCCAAACCAGCCTCGAACTCACAACGCTCCACCTACCTCAGCCTCCCGAGTGCTGGGATTAAAGGCGTGCGCCACCATGTCCGGTTTTAATCTTCATTTGGTTGCCATAATAAAACACCAAGGCTGGGTAACATATAAAAATAAGTGCATTTAGCACGCAGTTTGGAGGTTGAAAATCCAACAGGGATTCAAGTATGAGGCTTGATTTTAAACCCCTAGGTATGTAAGACTGGGTCCAGTGAGCCTGGCGTGGTGGCGCATGCCTTTAATCCCAGCACTAGGGAGGCTGAGGTAGGAGGAGCGTTATGAGTTCAAGACCGGTTTGGGCTACAACGCGAGCACAAGGCCGGCCTGAGCTACACAGTGTGACCCTGCCTCAAAAAACCAGGGCTGGGAGTTTGGCTTAGTGACTTAAGTGCCTCTCTGGTAGGCGCGAGTTTGTGAGTTCAATCCCTGGTGCGGGGGGGGGGGTCCAGGGGAGCCATCTTACTTTTCTACTGTAAATTTGTACTTTAGTGTTATAGTATTCGCTGTGCCTCTCAGTTCATTTCCCTGAGGAATACATGTTGGGAACCATTGAAGTTGGAAACTGATCATACGTGCAGGGCTGGGGCATGGCCATCCCAAGAACAAAAAGCTCCCAGAGTGAGCCACGTGAAGAAGCTGCTTCAGCCCAGAAAAACACCAAGCCCTGCAATCCATGCAATGTGTTGCTAGGCAAAGGGATACCACGTGACATTGTGTTGCTAAATGTGTAAATAAACACCCCTACAGTGAGGGGACAGTTCCTTTCCTCCCACCCAGAGAGTAAGAGCTCCACCTGGCCCCCGTTTTGTCTCTTCTTTATTTTCTCATCCTCTTGTGGTCCTTCACCCCAAGAACCTCAAGAACCGTGTGCGTTGCAGCAAATATAGGAAGCAATCTATGTGTTCACCTTTAGAGACCCCTTCCCAGACTTGTTGAGGTCCAGGAAGTTTATATTGGTAATCCTATGGAAAAATTATTGGAATTCTAGCCAGTAAATCCCAATCTACCATTTTCAGTGCAACCTCCGGTAAGACTAAAGACACTAAGACATATTTATAGTTACGGGGAGCCAAGGGGTCCTAAGTCTGGTCAGGATAAAGATTCATTTGAACAAAGGCCTCGACCCAGGGTCTAACCCAGATTTTATTAATTCATGAAGAAGGGAATGGCTTGAGGATGAGTGACCGTGAGGGAAGAGGTCGACAAGGGGGAGCCCAGACTGAGAAAGAGAAACCCGGATGCAACAGTATAGCTGCGGCGTTGCTGGGGAAGCCTTGTGCAGCAGCCCCCGCGGCTTCAGGCACGTCAGGCCCTCCCAGCTCTGCTGCAGAAGCTCCGCAGCGGAGCCGGCGAACCCGGAAACCCCCCAGGAGCAGCTCCCCAGTCAGGCTGTGGGGCCTGAGGTCTTCCAGCCCGCCCTGGAGCCCCGCAGGTCGCTATTCTTGGTGGCCACTCTGCCTGCTGCTGACCAGGGCATGGGGGCGGCTGCCTTTCTAGGGCCGGGTGCCGGAGGAGGAGGGATACGAGGGGAGAAGGCGCTGGCTGCTCTGGGGTTCCAGGGCACTGGAGGGCAGGCCTGCCTCCTTCGGACCCATCCTCCCACTCCGGACCCCGGCGGCCACGGCGCCAGGCTCCGGACCTCTGCGCACACGTGTGTGACATTTGCACTTCCGCACCTTCGCCCCCGAGGAACTCTCGGCCCCAACCCCCTTCTCAGGCACTGGACCCGGCCCTCCTCAGCCCTACCTCCAGCTCCACAGCCCCTGCAACCCCAGCAGGAGGAAGGGAACCTAGCATTCATCAGATACCTTCTCCATCTGCACCCCAAAAAAGGAAGCAAATGTGCCACCATATTACACTTACTAACTTTGGGGGGAAAAATTGTTATAAGTTTTTTCTTTTGATTTTTCTGATAGAAATAGCCCAATTCAGTACAGTGGTGCAAGAAAAAACAGATATGCAAGTTTTAGAGGAGGCAAAATTTGAATCATCAGATTATTCATGCATGGATGGTGAAGATGATCTATTATGGTAAAAGACATGCTTTCCTGGCAGAAGAGTGGTGTGGGTATATGACGACAACGATGATGATGATGACTCTAACCTGGCCGTGTAAGTCAAAACTCCTGTGACAGTGAAACGAAGCAAGAATTGACTGATACAGATTCAAGGAATGCAGAGCTCCTTGATTGAGGTAACGAAAACAGCAACCTGAGTATATATTTGGATAGTCGAAATGTTGCAAAATAGCCATGCAACCAAATGGAATGATCTAATGTTAGTTTTTTGTTTGGTTTTACGTTTTGTTTTTGTGTTGTTGAGACACAGTCCTGCTATGTAGTTCAGGCTGGCCTTGAACTCACTTTGTAACTCAGGCTGGCCTCAAACTCACAGCAATCCCCCTGCCTCAGCCTCCTGAGTGCTAAGATTATAGGTGCACACCCCTATGTCCAGCATCCAATGTTAGAACTATGTCTGAAAATACAGTGAGGGTCTTGGTAGGCGTGAAGCATATTGGACAGAAAGCCAGCAGTGCCATCCGATGTTGGAAATTTTAACGGACAAAATGCTATGGGATGCTGTGAAATACACAAAGTTTGAAATCCAAGTAAAACATTCTGTAGGTACCAATAGCCATATTTTTTAAAATGTACTTATTATGACACCTCACTAGCTGAACTGAAAGTATTCATTAGATCTGCTGTATTTATCAGGGTGTGGTAGATTAACTGATGGTCAACTTGTAACACCCAGCTGAACTGAGTCAGCATGGTTCTAGGTATGGATGGCCCACCTGAGGATTGTTATCAACAGTATAACAGGAGAACTGGAGGGGAAGATGGTGTGCTGTGGATTCTCCTGGAGAAGCTTGTCGTGCTGTCTTTCCTGATATGAACTCAGCTCTTCTCGTCATCGGAGGAGCTTGGGTCCTTGCTGTGGCTGAGGATGGCTGAGGATGGCTATAGTTCTCTTCAGGGGAGCTCTGGTCCTTACCTTGAGCTTTGCTTTCTTGGCACCAGTGAAGATCGCTCAGCCTGCTGACTCAGATCCTATACCCCGCTGGCGCAGGCTTTCAAGCTTCCCCCACTGGCCATTGGGTCTTTCCAGTGCAGATCTTTGACAGATTTGCATGAGACATTGCCATGGGCTCTAGGTCTTCAGCTGCACTCATGCAGGACATTGCCGTGGAATCCAGGCCCTCAGCTGGATTCTTTGGGTCTCTAGTGTTTGGACAGATTTCCTGCACCCTTCTGCATTTGATTTTTTTGGGTAGTATTATAAAATAGTCCTATAAATTATGTGTCCTGCATTAAATCTTTCCCTTGTAAACTCTGACTATAACAAAGGGATTTCTTATATGATCACAGGAATATAAAAGACTTAGGAAGAACAATGGGTCAAAATATGCCATAAAAATTTATGTCCTGAAGGAAGGGTAGAAGAAGGGAAAACGAACAAACAAACAAACAGAAACAGAATGAAGTTGTATCATGTGCAGGCACAAATTCCCTATGATGAATGTGATCATTATTTATACCTAAATGTACAAATAAATGTAATTAAGAACCATAAATAAATAGCATCATGAAAGTAAAACAAAATTATGCCCTTGTAGATGTGAAGACTTATTATACTTTCAATCTAGACATTCACCCTGGAACTCAGCCACCAGATCCTTCTTCATATAGTAATAAACCAAATGATGTTGTGAATAGACTTGTTGCTCCCACCTCCCAAATCAATCTGAAAGTGACATCCAGGTTCCAATTGATGTTACATTTGCTAACAGAGCACAAGTTGACGAGGACAGGAACTGGACACAGGAACAAAGCAGAAATTCCCAATGAAAGGTTGCAATTTCAAAACAGAAAATTGTATACTATGATCTTGGATTTCAGAATGATATAACATCAGCCTCTTACATGACAAAGAAAAACAAATTGGTACTGCAGATGTCAACATTTCACCATGATGGAAATATCGATAGTGAAACCTTGACAAAACAGAAGCCTGAGACGGAAGTTTTCAACAACAAAACCAAATGTGGAGTAGATGTTATTGATGAGTTATACAGCAACTGTGATGTCACTTGAAACATAAAGTGTTGGCTGGTGGCTGTGTTTCACTGGATCCTAAACATGTGGCATAAACAGTTTGATAGTTTACAAAGAAAATAACAAGTGCAAAATATCATGAAGAAATTTTCTTAGAGGATGAGGACTGGAGCTCATAAAAGATCATTGACATCAGAGGAAAAACAAAATCTTTCTACCCAGGGAACTATGCAAAAAAATTGTGATTATCAGGGAGCTGACAGGTGAACAGGCAGGTACAGCATCATGAAGACCTACTATGACAACAGGAAAAGAAAAAAGATGTCAACTGTGCCCTATGAGAAAATACAGGAAAACAAAACACACGTTCTGTTAGTGTAGGCGATACTTGTGTATGGACCATGCAGTGACACCCAAAGTGTGAAGACTACTTTGGGTGTCACAGTTGAAACCAAACTCGTTTCCGTGATAGACCTCTGTTTGTGTTTACACTGAGTTCACATAGGATTTTATGTTTTATGTTATCTTTTAGGTTTTGTAAGCAGCTGATGTGAAAATGTTGATACCTATTCTAAGCACTCATTACATATTTGATATTTTATATTATTGATGTCTTATTTCCCTGTTAAGTACATGTACAATGTAGTAGGAAGCTCCTGACAGAAGAGAAGAGAGGTGACAAGACTATCACATGGGGCTGGGGGATGTAGTTCAGTGGCACAAGCATCTGCCTGGCAAATATGAGGTTGTGAGTTCAATCCCCAGTACCAAAAAACAAAACAAAACAAAACAAAACAAAAAAACCCTGCCACATAGGAAAGGAAAGCTAAGCATACGTGCTGTTAGTGTGAGATGCATGCATGGAACATGCAGTCCTCATGTGTGAAGACTGTCTTGAGTGTGGAAGTTGAAGCAAAGCTTGTTTTTGTGGTAGAGTTCTATTAGTATTTTCATTGTAGTTCATATAGGAATTTATTTCTGATGTTATCTTTTTGGTTTTGTAAGAAAGTACACAACTGAAATGAAAACGATTTTAATTCTCAATGCACAACATAGTAAAAATTTAATACTAAAAAAATTTAATACTTTATTTCATTGATATTTTATGTTCCTGTTAACTGCTATACAAGGGGCAATCCATCAGAATATTACTATGGATATAGATGCTCTTCAGAGACTAGTGCTGTCTAAGTCACAACAGACAGCTACTTTTGATACCCAAATTAAAGATTTCAATGTTTGCTGATGCTATATAGCAATTGAATCCATTTGTGTATCTCAAGGCTCACTTTGGGCTTTATATCGGAATTTGTGTGCTCATTCTCTTGTTTGTAATTCTTCTCATTAAAGTCTGTCATAAAGGATTCACAACCTCAGGATGACTAGAGGCCTTTCAACCACTACTGACCCTCCTCCAGGGTCTTCAAAAAGACAAGGAAGGGAGAGATGTAGAAGACAACCTCCTTGAATGCTAAACAATCATGTTCACATTAGTTAAACTGAGCCCTACCTCTGTGTACTGTTGTGTACAGAGCTGGCTGTGCTAGTTCCTTCTCCTTTCAATTGGCTCTAAGCAATGAAGATAAGGCTAACTGAGGTACTGATACGTAATCCTTGAAGCCAGATGACAGTTTCCTGTTTCCTCGTATAGTGTTCCCTATAAACGGTTGAGCGCAGCGGGATGGCAGAGCCACATAACTCCAGGAATGTTAACTGGGTTTAAGCCTCAAGATGAGAGGCTATAACTTCCCAGGGTACGAAAGTTTACATATCAGACACGGAAGCACAAATCACTCCTCCTAAACCATTCAAATGCTACCTCGATGGAGTTATGCACTTGGTCTTTCTGCATATCATTTTCCCTGTGTATTGCAGAGGTGCTTTCTATCTACTTGGCCGGCTCAGCTCATATGAGTCACATAATTCCCAACATTTTCACCATCAGTCATCCTGAAGCCACTCCCTGCTTCACATGTTAATAAATCCTGGGTGAGGCTCTGGGGCAGGCCTTTGTTCCATGTATCCTCACTTAGGCCTGACTCAGGCCCCCTTGGCTGCCTGTAACTTTGAATATGCCTTAGTGCCTTTGCTCACTGTGGGTTGCACTGGAGGTGGTAGATTAGAATTAATTTGCTAAGCTGGGCGTGGTGGCGCACGCCTTTAATCCCAGCACTCGGGAGGCTGAGGTAGGCGGAGCATTGTGAGTTCAAGGCCCGCTTGGGCTACAACGCGAGCACAAGGCCGGCCTGAGCCACATAGTGCGACCCTGCCTCAAAAACTAGGGCTGGGAGTTTGGCTCAGCGGCTTAAGCCTGGCAGGTGCGAGGCTGTGAGTTTGATCCCCAGTGCCACAAAAAAAAAAAAAAAAAGAATTAACTTGCTAGGATCCCAATAACATTTCAGTGGGATTACAAACATAAAATTTCTTGAACTGTACAGAAGACAAGAAAAGGGATTACAATATCTGGATTACAATATACAATATTTGGATTACAATAACTACACACTGTTTAATATAATAAAAACATCCTGACAAAACAGCAAGACCACTGAGATGTCAAATACGTCCTACAAAAAGGCCAGGAAAGCAAAACACATGTGCCATCAGTGT
>RJWM01026879.1:0-27526 GCA_004363535.1 Dasyprocta punctata | reverse complement strand
CAGAAATTAATGCAATGGAAACTAAGAAAACAATACAAAGAATTAATGAATCGAAGAGTTGGTTCTTTGAAAGAGTAAATAAAATTGATAAACCCCTAGCCAACCTTATCAAAAAGAGGAAAGAAAAAACTCAGATTCATGCAATAAGAAATGAAAAGGTCTCCCTAGTGTAAGAAATGGAAAAGTATATATGATTCAAAATCTATAATAAATACTACGTAAGGGTAAAAAACAGCTCAAAGAGCAAAGATAATTGGGAAGGGAATAGGCGGAAAGAGAAAAGGGAAGAGGAAAAGATATAAACCTGTATATATGTATGTGTAAGATAACTAAAAAGAACACTGCTGAATGTATTTGTTATTGAGAAAGAACAATTAATACTCATATGATTAGATCAATCTTGCATGTCTATATCTGTTAATGTAAGAAACCATTTTAAAAATAACAATGCGCAATATTGCAACCACTGTCAAGCTTCTATCTTCTGGTTTTGTAAACCTGCAGTGTTGTGTATTTACTCTAGTCATTTGTCTCTTTTGCTTGTTGTTTTTACTATATATGTGGTCTCTTTTTTTAGTTTTGTTTTGTTTTGTTTTTCTTCTCTTAAATAAATAAAATAAAATAAAATAAGTAAAAACATAAAAAAAAGGAAATGAAAAGGGTAAAATCACTACAGACCCTGTGGAAATACAGAAGATCATCAACACCTACTTCAAAAACCTTTCCTCACATAGATTCGATAACACAGAAGAAATGGACAGATTCCCAGAAGCTTATGAATTACCAAAGCTGAATCAAGAAGATGTAAATGTACTTAATAACCCAGTTTCAGGTAATGAAATTGAAAATGTCATTAGAACCTTACCAACAAAGAAAAGCCCAGGTCCTGATGGATTCACAACTGAATTCTACAAGAAATTCAAGGAATTCTACAAGGAATTCAACACTCTTCAAATGCTTCAAGGAAATTGAAAGGGAAGCAATTCTTCCTAACTCATTGCTGGAAGTAAGTATTACCCTAATACCAAAACCAGAGAAAGACCCAACCAAAAATGAGAATTGCAGGCCAGTCTCCCTAATGAACATAGATGCAAAAATCCTCAATAAAATACTAGCAAACAGAATGTAGCAAATCATCAAGAAGATTATGCACCACAACCAAGTGAAATTCATCCCAGGAATGTGGGGATCATTCAACATACATAAATCAATAAACATACTACAAAAAAAAAAACATATTACACCATATCAACAGAGCCAAAGGCAAAAATCACATGATTATCTCAATAGATGCAGAAAAAACTTTCAACAAAATCCAACACTCATTCATGATAAAAAAAAAAAACCTACAGAAAATCAGAATTGATGACCTTTACTTCAATCTGATAAAAGCCTTCTGAGATAAACCAACAGTCAACATCTTACTAAATGGACAAAAACTGAAAACTTTCAGCCTAAAACCAGGAGCAAGACAAGGATGTCCACCATCACAGCTCCTATTCAGCATAGTTCTGAAAACATTACTCAGAGCAATTAGACAAGATAGAGAAAAAAAGGAATAAGGAAAGGAAAGGAAGAAGTTAAATTATCATTATTTGCAGATGATATGGTACTCTACATAGAAGACCCCCAAAACTCCATTGAAAGACTTCTAGATTTAATAACCAAAATCAGTAAAGTAGCTGGATATAAAGCCAACACTTGAAAATCAATAGCATTCCTGAACACAAACAACAAAGTCACTAAGAGTGAAATAACTGAAACCACACCCTTTAAAATAGCACCCAAAAGAGTGAAATACTTAGGAATCCATCTAACAAAGAAAGTAAAAGATCTATACATTGAAAATTACAGTATTCTGAAAGAAGAAAACAAATAGATATTCCTTGTTCATGCATAGGAAGAAAAAACGTGCAAATGGCCATTCTCTCAAAATTGTTATATGGATTTAATGCAATTTCAATAAAAATACCATTATCATACCTTACAGATCTAGAGAAATCATTCCTAAAATTCATCTGGAACCAAAAGAGACCTAGAATAGCAAAAGCAATCCTGGGCAACAAAGGCAAGGCAAGAAGCATCACAATCCTCGACTTAAAATTATACTACAGAGCTACTGTGATAAACTCAGCATTGTACTGGCAAAAAAACAGACCTGAAGATAAGTGGAATAGATTAGAACATACAGCCACAACTACAAACACTGCCAGCCACCTTATCTTTGATAAAGGGGCCAAACAAGTTCACTGGAAGAAAGACAGCCTCTTTAGTAAGTGGTGCTGGAAAAACTAGCTTTCTGTATACCAAAAACTAAAACTAGGTCCATGTCTACCACTGTGCACTAAACTTAAATCAAAATGGATCAAAGATATAAATATTAAAACAGAAACACCAAATCTTCTGGAAGACAAAGTAGGTAGAAACCTTGAAGACAGGGATAGGCATTGAGTTCATGAACAAAAATCAAACTGCACAGGAAATACTTCCCAGAATCAACAACTGGGATCTCAACTTATTTAAAAGTTTTTGCATGTCAAAAGAAATCTCCAATGCAGTGAAAAGAAAACCCAAAAATTGGAAAGAAAATCTTACCCAACTCTCCCTGAGACAAAGGACTTCTATCTAGAATATATGAAGAATTTAAGAAGGTCAGGCCCCCCAAATTCAAAGACCCAGTCCAAAAATGGGCATCTGAGATGAATACACACTTGCCAAATAAAGAAACACAAATGGCAAATAAATATATGAAAAAATGTTCAGCGTCATTGGTCATTAGAGAAATGCAAATTAAAACAATGCTGAGAGAGACTAGGGTTAGAGAGAACAATGGCCTCAGCACCAAACAAGCCCAGCCTGGGAAACAGCACCATGTGCAGGGTGCATCTAGACTGGGAACAGCCAGACCCCAGCCCCTTCCAGTGTGTGGGCTGGCAAATAAGAAGTACCACCCCCCACCAAAGCAACCAGCTTATCCAGACAAACACAGGGTGTGATGATAGCTATCAAGGTGAAATGCAATTGGATGCCTGTGGTGCTTTGGTGTTTCACTAACAGTGTAGGTCTAGGGCCAGTGGTCTGATCATAGGTTCAGAGGATATCATGAAGCATTGTGTCATCTAGCGGGAATCTCCTTCTGAGGGGTGCAACCATTGTTGATTCCGTATGGTCTTGTTTTGAGTTCCTATATTGTTTCCATTGTTTTGTTGGGTTGAGTTTTATTTTCTTTTGTTTTGTTTGATTATGTTAAATCCCATGGCAGGAGAAGCCATTTCAAGGATAGCAAGATATAATATGGCAGCAATTTTTGATTAACTATATAACTGGCTTGTTTTTAAGTCCTTTATCACATTCATTGTTTTGTTTTTATTGTTTCTATTTTATTCTGTTCTGTTTGATTTTTACTATGTCCAAAGTTATCTGCAGCTATTTTGAAGACATCAAAAGGCATTATGGTAACTACTATTGATTTCATAATGTTTTGAGGTCCTGTATCTCCTACACTGGTTTGTTTTTATATACTCTGTTATATACTCTGTAAAATAAAATCAAATAAAATCAATGCTGAGATTTCATCTCAAGCCAGAAAAAAGTGGCCAAGATCAAGAAATCAACCAATAACAAATGCTGAAGGGTTTGTGGGGAAAAAGGAACTCTTCTCCACTGTTGGTGGGAGTGTAGACTGATGCAACCACTGTGAAAATCTATGTGGAGATCCCTCAAAAAACTAGCATTAGAGGTCCCATTTGACCCAGCTATCCCACTTCTGTGCATTTTCCCAGAAGAACTGAAAACATCATACCACAGTGATATATGTACACCCATGTTTATAGCAACCCAATTTGTAATAGCCAAATCTTGGAAACAATGTAAATGCCCATCAACCGAGGAATGGATAAAAACATATGGTCTTGGGGCTGGGGATTTAGCTCAGGGGCACAAGGGCTTGCCTGGCAAGTGTGAGGTCATAAATTCAATCCCCAGTACAAAAAAAAAAGGTGGTCTTTTTATACAATGGAATACTTCTCAGCTATAAAGAAGGATCACACTGGGGCTTTTATAGGTAAATGGATGAAACTTGAGACCATACTCATAAGTGAAAAAATCAGATTCACATGTGTAAATACCATATTGTTTCCCTAGTGTAAGAAACTGAGAGTAAATAAGATCCAAAATCTACAATAGATATTGTGAAAGGGTAAGAAACTGCTCAAAGGGCAAAAATAACTGGGATAGGTGAAAGGAGAAAGGAAGGAAGGGAAAAAGGAAAAAGATATAAATTTGTTTATAGATATATAAAATAGCTAAGATGATTATACTACTAATTCTGTTAGTACTTGGAAAAGAACAGTTAATACTCATACGATTAGATCAATTTTGCATGTCTAAATCTGGTAATCTAACCAACTCTTGAAGATAATAATATGCAATATTGCAACCACTGTTAAATTCCTATCATCTTGTTTTGAAAGTCTTTGGGAGTTTTTGTTGCTCTTGTAGTTGTTTTTTATATGTCTCTTGTATTTTATTTTTCTTTTCTGTGTTTTTTTTTCTTTAAAATAAAATAAATAGAAAAAAATATTTTAGAAATTCCTCTTGGGTTGGGGCTGTGGCTCAGTGGCAGAGTTCTTGCCTTGCATGCACAAGGCCCTGAGTTTGATCCCCAGCACCACAGGAAAAAAAGATCCCTCTGGTTTCCTCAGTTCAGTGTTAGTTCCCTAGTCAGAGCTGAAATCCGTACTATGTAACTCCTCCAAGTCTGCAGTAGGATTACTACTGAATGTGGGGCTGATCTTGGTCACACGGCTGACTCTTCTTGCACGAGTTGGTGGTAGGGCAAGGGAAGTGCCTTCATCTGCACTAGCCGAGGCCACTTGCCTGCCGCTCACAGGGCAGGTGGCAGGCTTGCTACTCGCCTGCTTGAGCCACAGGATGGGGGACATGGGGTGCCCTTGTGCCATCACCAGCCAAGGAACTTGCCTGCTTGTACCTCTGGACCATGGCCAGGGTGGAGGTGCCTTTGTCCCACTGCAGGCCAAGGCTGCTTGCCTGCTTATTCCAGAGGGCAGGTGCTGCTTCTTGTCCTTTGTAGCTAGGGCTGAGACTGGTCTTTGGCCTTTGCCAGATTGGAGTCTGGGTTCCAGCTCCTACTTCTCAACTGAGTTCCCCCAGTCTGCTGTCCAACTGCCAGCTGTCTACTGTGACTTCCCTCATTCCAGTCCCAGAATTGGAACTGAAGCAACCCTGAGGCTGTTCTGCTGCTGGAATTTCAGCCCCAAAACACTTTGAGATAAAATGATGGTGCTGTCCTCCAGCCGCCGCTCCATGCCACTGGCTGTGGGGCACCACTACTCTGCTTTGCTCACCCCCCGATGATGTGGCATGGGCCACTCAGGAGAGTGTCCCATGTCCTCACTGCTGCCTCTGACTGTAGAAGACTCTCCCAGTCTACTCCACCAGTTTTTACTCTCAAGTTACCGTTGAATGGCTGTAGAGTTTTGACTTTGCAAGGTTAGAAAAGGACTGCAGACAGATTGTGATGATGGGTGCAAAGAACGCCAGTGTACTTAATGCCACTGAATGGCCACATTTGAAAATGATTAAAACAGTAAAGTTTATGTTATGGGTATTTTACCACAGTTTTAAAAGTACACACATTTTTGAAGAACCAAACATCCCTAGCTCTGTACAAGGCTCTGGAAAACTAAGATGCTCTTGATAACTCACAGTATAGTAAAGCGCATGAAACAATAGGTCTCAGAATAGAGCTATTCATAAATGATTCAGTAGCCTAAGGAAAGGAGGGGGAAGAATGTCTTCTATGCATTTCATTTCATAAAACCAGCTACAACCTAAATGAATCCATTAATCCATTCAAAGAATACTTACTCAGCAATCATTTTCAGCCAGATACTCTTGCATGGAAGCTATACTTGCTATGAGAAAAATCCCCAAGAGACCTGCCCTGTGGTGCAAAGATTTTGCTCCTTAGTCAGACTGGAAAACAGTAAAAGATACTCCAGAAAATAAGACACAGCCAATTCTCATGAGTGTCCTACAGGTAGAAGCAAGCTTCCAAATATCCTCCTGACAACACTAATTGCCTAAACTTTATAATCTGAGAAGTAAAACTGACTGCTCTTTAATTTACAAACTTTTCTTCCTCTAATAACAGGGCCAACTTAAGATTTACTTTAACAGTGCCCTTTTGCACAATGATCTAGTCCATTTTATAAGCCAGTGTTTCTGAAACCTTAATATGCATTCAAAATGCCCTGGGTTCTTAACAAATTGCAATTGCTGATTTCTGTGGATCTAGGAAGGACCTGAAATTCTATTTTTCAGGCCTGCAAGAGGGCCTGGCATTGCTGATCCCTGGACAAATTTGGGTATCAAGGTCATGGAAATGGCTACTGATGATGCCCATCCCCAGGCATCTACTGGCTGACAACACCAAGTATAAACTCTTCCTGCTCTTACCCAGGTAAAATGCGCCCCCCCAAAAAAAAACCTTTTAAGTTTGGATGAACCTTTATTTATAATGATAGGGCTTCCACAAAGAAAGCCTTAAGGGCAGGATTAGTTTTGACCTCATCAACTGCTTTCACTCAAGGAAAATTAAGGATTGCCTGAGTTTGACAGGAACTTAATTGCTCTATAACAGAAAAAGGGCTTTATCCCCCTCTCCATTCTAATTAAATCTTTGCATATTCCTCAGTTTGTAAAAGGTTTCATGGGAAAACTAAATGTTTAAATGTTGGGTTTTTAAAAACTTTAATTAATGAAGTGAATCAAATGGTTTTATTTGGAAACAAACATAGCCCCTCAATAAGAAAAATTAGTGCATGGGGGTGCAAAAAAAGAGTGCTTTGTACTCTCATAATTTTTCATCTTTTGCTTGCCAGGTTTTGCTTGCTCTGACTTGTTAAGTGAGCAAAAATTATTAAATCTAAGCAGATTAATCTAATTTCATCAAAACCCATAATATACAGTACTAAGTCTTTCTAGTAAGAAATTATTGTTTCCTGGAAGATTGTTTAGTAGTTTCAGGAAAATATACACTCTAAGGCCACATCAATACTTGAAATGGGGACTGAACATGGAGCTACATCCCTATCCCTTTTTAAATTTTGAAACAAGTTCTTATTAAATCTCTCATCAAAGCTGGGCTTGAACTTGTGATCCTCCTGCCTCAGCTTCCAGACTAGCTGATCTGAAATTACAAGCATACACTACCAAGCCAGAAAATGAGAGTCTTTATTCATACAGTATTCATTGGGTTTTTTTAATCACAATTTTTAAAACTTTGTATCAAGTCTGAGAATTGTAAGAAAGTAAAAATGTGTTCACAATATTGTTTCCACAAGCTACCAAAAGGCCATTAACTATTTTAGTTAGTTTTTCCATTTTGAGAAGTGAATCAGAAATGCAGAGGCCAGTTCTCTATCATTAAATTCTACTTTCCTTTCCCTTTCATTGTTTCATAATATCTTGGTCAAGCTGTCATCAAAAGCACTGTGCAATCCAACACATATTTAAACTCAGGGCTGTAGATTTAGCTGAGTTCAAGGTATCAAGATTCACATGTGGCATTAATTCTGTCTTATATTTTCCTCCTAAAGCAAACTTAGTTATAGAGAAACCTATAAGATATATAGCAAATTCCTCTGTGACCACAGACCTTCTCACTAACTCTCCTTGTTAATTCTTGAGAACTCTTCAGGTGGCCAACCAGTAGAGATAGTACTATGAGCTTGCCCAGTGGCAAATAACAGCTTATAATTGTGATACTCTCTCTTTCTGTGACTTTAATTGAAATATATTTTTAACAAAGTCTGTCATTTCTTCCTGATCAGTCACACAAATGATTATACTGCCCAGGATATTAAAGGAAACAGGCCTAAACAAAAAGAAAACAGACAGAGCTTGATGGAATGTGAAGATTTTACACATAATATGCCCTGTTCTTCCCTCACTTCCTTCCTGCAGGTTTCTGTGAGGTTCTATCTTCCATGTTGTTATGACTTGTGTAGATGTCCCCCCAAAATCTCACACAATCATTGATGGTGATTTTTCAGAGGCGGCTGAATCTAGAGTGTGTGATGCTGAGATTAAGGATGTGTGATTACTAAATTAGTCCATTGATTGGTTTGGCACTTGCCCTAAACTAGGCAGCCTACAGAGAATACAAAAGAGGTAGAAAGAAGCTGCTATGGTCCATTGTTTGCTTTTGGTGTCTTCTGCCAGCCATGGACTGTTTCCCCTCTGCATTAACCCTTTGCTATGTCAACCTGCCTTGGAGCCAGCCGACTGTGAACTGAAACCTCTACAAACTGTGAGCCAAATAAATCTTTCCCCTTTTAACTTTGGGTGTTGGGTATTTTATCTCAGTGAGAAAAGTAACTGAGATACAGGTTTACAACTACCTGGAAGTCAAGCAGAGTACGGAAAAGCAGGGATACAATGAAAACAGAATACAGCAATTATCTTTCCCCAGAGACAAGATGGACGATGGTGTGTGCCCCAGGAGAGGCCTTTGAGGGGACAAAAGTATTTCCATCCAAAGTCTTCCATAGGCCAAGTGGGTATGGTCACACAAACCTATAAACCTAGCTCATCAGAAGGCTGAAGTAAAGGGCTGCAAGTTCAAGATCAGGCTGAACAACTTAGCAAGACATTATCTCAAAATAAAATAAAAGAGCTAGCATGTAGCTCAGTGCTTCCTGGTTCCAACTTCCAGTACTGGAAACAAAACAAAACAAAACTTCCCTCAGCTCTCCCTCTTCTCATTGGTCTTCTGAAAAGCTGACAGGGTTAGGGCAGCATGCCAAGATATCCTGACACCTTTTCCCCATGCAGCCTCAGGAGGACAGCACTGGAAGGGCCTCTTCTTGCCCAGTCTCTAATCATTTCTGTAAACTACTCGTTGCTTTAGGTAACTCACGAAAATGGAAAAGTAAAGCCAGTTTCATTGTTCCAGTTTAACCCACATTTATGTTTCAATTTACCATCTTCCTCCCTGCAACTCTAGAAATTTCCAGAAATATTTTATACCTTTCTCTAAAGGTTCAGTAAAGCTTCTTCAAATGATAACCAGGAGCTCGCTGTACACAACTTCTCATTTCCATCAACTAGTGGAAGTTAGGAGTCCATGAGGGATCGCTTCCTAACCTACCATTTAAAATGTCTTGCTTCCATTAGTTTTACTAATAAAAGCAATTGACATTTTTCTTATTTGCAAAGAATTGCCTAGTGGAGATAGACTGCCCTCTCTGCATTCCAAAGAAAAGGATTTTTCCATTTTGAGATTATTTTCTTCAAGAGTTTAAGTGAGCATTGAACCTACACCTACCATGGTGACCACGGGTGATGGGGAATCACGGTTTGATTCCTGAGAGGGAACCTGGTGGGGGGTGGCCTGTGTACAATATAAGGGAGGAGAAGAAGCTTGTTCTTGCCCCCTTTTTCTCCAGCTGGTTTTTGCTTGGCTGCTACCTTGAAGTGTTGCCCTGGTGCCATGCCACTCTGCCTTGGAGCCAGCTGATTATGGACTGAAACCTCCAAAAACTGTAAGATAAATAACCCTTTCCTTCCCTAGTTTTGTGTGTCAGGTGTTTTGTCGCAGCAATGAGTGAAAATTAACTAAGACAGAATTTGGTACCAGTGGAGTGGGGTTGTTGCCATGACTAAACCTGACCATACGGTTCAAGAGCCTTTGGAAATGGTTTGTGGGAAGAGTTTGGAAAGGTTCAGAGATGTTGCCTGAAAGAGTAGCCCTGGAACAGCTTAGGCTGTTCTGTATGGGAGATTCTGGTCAAAGCTCAGGAGACCAGAAGTTGATAAAAAGACTGCAGGTAAAGACCAGGCTCAGGAGGTTTCTGCTAGGAAAAAGGACTGCATTGGTTGTTGGACTCCACATGATGTGTGTTACATCTTGGCAGAAAGTTCATCTGCATTTTGCTTGTGTCCAGAGACTTTGCCTGAGACTAAGATTAAGGACAGTGGACTAATTAATCTGGCAGAGGAAATTTGAGGCAGCCTAATGTTGAAATGGTGGCATGGCTATTGTTGGGTGCTTTTAGTCAGATTTATGTTGGAAATCAAAAGCAAAGAGCCCAGCAGGATAATTTAAAACATGAGTTTGGCCAGAAAGCTGTGGACTGTAAAGAGAGAACTGAGATCTCCATTGCTGAGAAGGAATAGAATAAAAAAGATGACCTGGGGGCATCTCAGGAAGAGGCAACTGGTCCCCACACTTTGCAGCCTCAAAACTGCAAAAGTAAAAGACTTTGCTTAGAGGAGAAAGCCTCAGAGCATCATGTTCCAGAATGGCGGCATTGGCCATGCCAGGTTCCAGAATGGAGGCAGCATAGAGAATCTGTTCCTCAGAATCAGGTCCAGAGTGCCCATTGTTACAGGCACTTGACCCCTACAACCAAGAGAGAAGAGAGCCTGGCTACTGCTCCAGCTGGCAGCAGACCTTGGCATTATCCACGTGGTGCAAGGGTTCTGAGATTTAAAAGGCTTCCACCTCGATTTCAGAAAGCCTGGGGGGCCAGGCAGTGTGCCCCTGAGAGGGCAATGTATAAAGCTGTGAATGTGAAGCCAGAGGTGCAATGGAGAACTCAGAAGTTTGGAAAAGACAGGAATGTGGATCATCTAAGGAAACCTACAACAAGGGAGCAAAGCCAGCCCAAGAGAGAAGCTGTGGGAGCTAAAACTACCAGAAGTGCCATGGAAGTGGAACCACACAAGCCCTTTGGAGCTCACAATTTGCCACAGATTGTCTCAAATGGTTCACATGGAACTACAGGACTTAATGTCTGCCCTGCTGGATTTTGTCTTGCTTTGGTTCCAATACTTTGTATTCTCCTCTTTGTAACTTTTGGAATGGTAATGTTTATCTTGTTCCTGTATATGTTGGAAGTGTTTTACCTCATTTTCATTTGTACAGGGAGTTACAGTTAAGGGTTTGCCATAGATCTCGGAGGAGATTTGGGACTTGGACTTTTCAGCAATGCTGAAATTGTTAGGACTTTGGCAATGCTTGCAGATGGACTAAAAGCCTTTTGTATAAAGGGATGTGCATGAGTCTTTGTTTCTAATGTAATATAATGTTGATAGATTTAATGCTGGTTCTTAAGGATTGTTAAGATGTGTTATAATGTTCAACTTGCAAAATATTAAGAATAAGCATGCCTTTGTATCTGGAGACTGATTTAAAGAAATGTGTCTGGTTGCCAAGTTGACAAGGGGTAGATTGCTATGGTTTATACATTGTGTCAACTTGAGAAGTCTAGGGGCTTAATTAAGTAACTCAGAAGCTCTACATCCTGGGGTGTAGAGCACAAACAGTTACCTGTTCATTGTGTCAATTTGAGGTCAGAAGTTTGACTGAGAGACTCAGCAGGGAGCCAGGGTTCTTACTTTGTAAACATCCTCATCTTGTGCAAAGCAGGGCAAGGAGATTTGTGAAGCTACACCCATGGTGGGGGGGGGGTTCTATTTACAATATATGGGAGGAGAAGAGGCTTGCTCTTGCCCCCCCCCTTTTACTCTGATTGCTTTTGCTCTGGCTGCTGCCTTGAAGTGTTGCCTCAGTGCCATGCCACTCTGCCTTGGAACCAGCTGATTATAGATTGAAACCTCCAAAAACTGTAAGCTAAATAAACCTTTCCTTCCCTAATTTTGGGTGTCAGGAGTTTTGTCTCAGCAACAGTGAAAAGTAACCATGACAAGGCCTCTGGAACTGGTCTCTCTCATGCTGTCCTGGTGCCCCTGCCCTGGGGCCCTGTAATCAACAGTGCTCCTGGACAGCCAGAGAAACCAAAAGTTTCCTCCACACCCTGCCTGGATATTCTCTCCTCACTTGCCCACAGTGCCCCAGCAGGACAGAGGAAAAGCAAGAGCAAGTGTGGCACTTGAGCTACATGGTTTGTTTTTGGTTTTGTCAAAGAGAAAGAAACAGGAAGGGAAAGTGAGGAGCATGAGAGAAAAAGAGAGAGACAGAGACAGACAGAAAGACAGAGACAGAGACAGAGACAGAGAGAAAGGAGGAGGAGGAGAAGAAAGAGGAAGAGGAAGAAGTTATTTGAAGAACACCGGGCAAAAAGGCTTGTATCCTGCAGTGAATGAGGTTTACACATTTTTTGTCAGCAGTGGGTTCAGTCAATTCAGTTCTACTCTTCTAATTTCAAAACAGCCCAAGAAGGGTTTTTAAATTCCAATGGTGTCAAAACGTGTGCACACACACACACACACACACACACACACACACACTGCTGTACTCAGACATTTAACAGCCTTTTTTTTCTTTTCTTTTCTTTTTTTTTTTTTTTTTGAACAGCATTTTGAAAATGTTATGCCTTCTTTATTACTGCATACAATTTGAAATTATTTCTGGAAACTGCTACTCAAAGGTGGCATAATAAGACAACTGCCTAAGAGAAATGCTTACCTGGACAAAGTGTTGCCCAAGTCTTAAAATATATTATGATTTTCCTCTTTTAAAAAGAGTTTTCTGGAGAATATTGATTCTAACGTATGGCCTAAAGCATTGCCTGATTCTTCAACTGAAAATCAAGTAAATTAAGATAATTTTTTTAGAGTACAGTATCATTTTTTTTAAACCAGGTCATTACTTGTTAAACATGGTAAACTCAGGTTTCATGGGCACCAAATGCCATTTGAAAAACTACAATTGAATATCAATCCACCATTGAGTTGTTTTTATTTTTATTTGAATGCATCCTTAGTTGTGGTCTCAGGCTGCCAAAATTTAATTTTGAAAAGAGATATTTATACCATGTATCGAAAGACAAAATTAGAGATTGAAAACTATTTTCCTGAGAGAATAATCACATGAAAGTCCGGATGTCTGACCAGACCACTGCGCTGGGATTTGATCTGGCCTGATGTTTCCACCCCCTCCTCCTCCTCACCCATTCCACTCAACACCTCATATACTGAAAAGTCCCACTAAAAAGCACTGAGTGTGGGGGGGCACGATTCTAGAATGCTCAGGCCGTATCTGGCTAGTCTGCTTGTGCCACATACTCACGGGGTCTTATTATGAAAAGATGCCAGAAATAGCATTCTTACAGGATTTCCAGGCAGAAACCACAAGAATGCTTTTCCTCATGGTATGGCAACAGTGCAACAATATGGCGTCATTTGGAAAATTATGGTCTTGGAGACAAATATTTTTCCCTTCTCCAATGATTTAAAATAGACAGGGTGTCGCCCAAAAATTATTCTTTCTTCTCTCCAAGATGGAGGGCTCTTCTTGGAAAGCTCCCTCTCGGGAGCAACAGCTTTGCTGTTGGAATAATTAAAAATAAGCACACGCACAAGACTCTCCAGACAGGCCTCCAAAGGTTCTGGAAACTACCCAAAACATATCTGTTGAAAGGGAAGAGTTATAATATACCTTTATGTTTATGCTAAACAAAAATTTCTTTTTTTAACTTGAAAGGACAGCGTTTACAATGAACTTCCAATAGAGTTTGAATTTGTCTATTATGAGAAATTTCAGTCTTATTACACTAGTTAACTGGTTTTTGTAACATTTGCTTTGGCTACATTCTATATATAAAAGAATAATAATCTTTTAAGAATGAGTAATCTAAAGAGGATACGTTATATACAGGACATTTTCCCAGATAAAGAACATGTGAATAAAATCCCAGACTTGTAGGCAGTGAGTTCTATAAGATATCCTATGAAATTTCCATATGTGAATTCCCACATGTCAACTCAGCTGTAGTCCCTGTACCTACCCAGGCTGGACACAAACAGATATTCAATGAACATTTGGGGGTGCCAGAGAAATGAGGCAGCAGGAAGGGCAAAGAAAGAACAGGTCCCAGATCTTTAGTAATTATGAAGTTATCTCAATCTTTGGGTTCATGGAAGAACTCCATCCTTCTCACCGACCTAGGGATTGCTTTTTCTCTAGGGTGGCAAATAAGGCTATAGGCCATCAGAAGAAACTGCTGTCCACTCAAGCGCCCCTTCTCAGGGCACTTGAGACTTCTGTTTCTTCCTCCACAGCCCTGAGAGGCCTCAGAATTATTTGCAATATTTTCAATTGCCTAAAAACTATGTATGGATATCCCAGCTCTCAATTTCCATAGTCTTCTCTGATTCTGACTATGTTTACATGGGTTAGACAGCTTTTAATGTTTCAAAGTCATAAATTTAAAAGAACAATCTGAGAAAAGTCATAAATAAGAAACCACCAAATGCAACATTTTTTGTTTTGTTTTATTTTGTTGTTTTGTTTTATTATTTTGTTTTTAGGAAAAATATTTCCACAGGCATAAAAGGCATTCATAAGAATGGGGTTACTTTTAATTTTTAACCTCACAGTTACCAACTGGCATCCTTCCCATATTTCTTAGAGCCCTTTAATCACTCACCCAAACAGCTAAGAATTTTTTAAACTCCTACAAGGAAAAATACAGAAAATAAACTGATTGGAACAAGTGCAATACCAGCTTACTCACAAGCAGAGGCCATTGGGTGGGAAGGCTGGGGTCCACAAGCACCACTGTGGCTTCAGATGAGTCTGTGCAGAAACTGCTTTCTTGTTCTCAGAGTCAATGCATCACCTTGGCAGTTTCCCCAAATGTCATCTGGAATCTCTGAGGAGTCGCTCGACAGACAGCTGTGCAATGGCATCATCTCAAGCTTTCACCAGACATTGACCCAGGAAGAAAACCAAGTTATTTAATGACCAAGGACCAAAAAAATTAAGGAACATAAAACACACTTTGTGTGAAAATTTGCCTTCTACAAAGCAGCTGAATGATGATAACAAGGTGTGGAGATGAAATCAGCAGTAAAGTGGGTGTCCCTATGTCCCTTAGAATCAGCAGCCAAGAGGGTATTCCTTTATCACTTGGCCTTCATCGTGGTAGCACTAGAGACTCTATTGAGTCTGGCCACTTTGTCTCCCCACATCACCCATTTTCAAGATACTTCTCAAAGGCTGATGGCCTCCAGCCACATCACTCTCCCGTGGTTCCCTCACATCTCACATACTGTAAAAGGGCTGGACAGGACTTGGATGGGATCAGGGGTCAATTTGGATGGGATTCCGGTCTGATTCAACAAGATTTTGCAAAACATATTCTTTCATTTTCCTCTTCTGAGTTCATTACCCGTCTGGTCTTTGTATTTTGAGCAGGCTTTTCCCCCTCTAGATTCAGATGAGCTTCTGCTTTTCTAAATTCTTCTCACCCTTACCATATCCCTAAGTCTTCCTTCCTCTGCCATCTCAATATTTCCTCTCTTGCTGTACTTATGTTTCTTTAAAACCAACCTGAATTGGCTGCAAGCAAAATAAGCAGATGCAACTAACAGAATCATAAATCACCCAGTTGGAGAGTGAGATCCTTCTCAATTCAGGAAACCGTCTCCCTGTTGGTTTTGAGAAGATAGAGGAACTCAGTTTTACTTTCACTTAAATATCCTTTTCCCTTAACAAGTCCTTTGAGATTAAATAGGAAATGTGGTAGACAGATGTTCAGACTAAGCATGGATACAGTCAATCAAGACCTTCTCCCCTGTATGCACCCTATTTAACAAATATGGAAAACAGTCTGTGAAAGGGTCTCCATGACTGTCCTAGGCCTTATGCCATGAAGGAGACCTCTGGAGCTCACTCCTCCATGTAGCTGAAGCATTGTATCCCTGACTAACACCTCCTTATTTCTCCCTCCCCCTGCCAGCCTCTGGCAACTACCATGTACTCTCTGATTCTATGAGTTTGACTCTTTTTGATCAATTATTCATTTGATTTTTATAATGTTTTCTCTAAAATACTAAGTAAGAAGTCTTCCAAAGATTGTTGCTTGAGTATAAAACAATTCTTACATTTTCTGAAGTTATAAAGAAATCCTGGAAACAAATTCCATGTGGTTGGGTTCTTAGCAGCAGTTACACACCAGTGCTCACTTTTCAGAGTAAAGGTGTATTGTGAATTCTAACTGCTCATGGCACATGGAACCAGTACACACACACACACACACACACACACACACACACACACACACACACCATTCCAATTCCACAACATAGTCCACCAACAGTGGTACTTCCATTCAGCCAACTATGTAAGCCATTGAATGCAGGTGATCAAATTCCGCTGGTTGTACCTGCTGAATACTTTTTTTATTTTTATTATATCCCCAATGACACCACCTGTGGCTGCTAAAGGGGTTCATTCAATTCTGTTCTAGTCATGCAAAGAAAGGTATGAACGATATGCAAGCAAATGGACAGGTAGCAGGCCAGTCTTGTCTGGCCCCAGTGCAGCAAATGGCCCTCCCCAGTGTTTCAGCCCCAGAACCTGACACACAGGAAGTGCTCCATGGAGCTGACTTGAACAGTTGTGGTGCTGTTTGGTAAAGACTTTTAAATTAATCATTTGGAGTTTTTTAATGAGCATTTTTTCTATTCAGGAAAAAAAGAAACAGATCTGCATTGAAAATTAAATTAATATAAAAATAAATTTAAGATAAAATGTGCATTTTTAAGGCCCAGAATTGAATTCATATTCAGGGCACTAGTGGGCAAAAGCATTTGAAAATAATAAGCTGTTTATATAAGAAAGGAAAATGCTATGAATATAAAAAATTAATAAATGCATCCATGGAGCAACAACTTACTATGTCTTACTTTCAAGACATTGCCAGGCACTATAAATAGCAGCAAGTGGCATTTAGATTTCCTGATGTGTCCTGTATCTGCCTTGAGTAGAGTTCTTACTTAGTATTTTAGAGAAAGCACTCTATAAAAATCAAATGAATAATTGATCAAAACAGTCCAACTCACAGAATCAGAGAAGTTGCCAGAGGCTGGGGGCAGGGAGAAATAGGGTAGTCAAGGGTACAACATTTCAGCTACACAGAGGAGTGAGTCCCAGGGGTCTCCTTTCTGGCACAAGGCCTAGGACAATGATGGCAAACATTTCAGAGACCGGCTGCCCCAATCTGCAACCCAAAACCAACTTATTTATCACCAAGTGCCAGCATACTGGGGTTTTAGTTTAGAAAAACCAACATGGCGACATGGCTCCTGTGCCGACAGAGAAGACCCTGTGTGCCACACGTTCACCACCATGGGCCTAGAGTTAGCACTACTCTATTACACACTTTGACTACTTTGCTAATAGGTTTTGTCATAAATAATATGAATCATAGTGAATAAGAGCAAAAGGAAGCTTTTAGAGGTGATAGATTTATTCGTGCCACAAAGAATGGTAATGTTTTCATGGGTGTGTACTGGCCTCCAGTCTCATCAAATATATACATTAATTATGTGCAGCATTTGCATGTCAAAATTTCTACTCCCAAAATTAAATGAATAAAATAAAATACAAAGTAAGTCACTTCCCTCCAGGGCAATTAATAAATAACTTACCTTCAGAGTCTTAACACTCAGGATTGTAGCCTTACAGTACATCCACACAGGTCGGTAGTTTGATTGTCCAGAAGTTTGATTGCACTCCTACCAAATCAGCCTAATATATGATGTTTTTAGGGACAAGCTGCCTTCTAACTACAATCTGTGTTACTTCCCTTCTTCTCCAGATCTTGCTGTACTTTTTCATCCCCTTGTTATTCATAATTGATTTTCCAGTCTGTTTTTCCTAGAAACAAATTTAAGAGGCATCCACACCAAGTTGAAGCATTTAATGGCTCTCTCCTGGACCACACCCAAAACCACTACTAACCCATAAAATGCTGCTGCCATTCTTCTCAACATTCAAGCTGTTTCTCAACTGTGTTACTTATTCTATGCTACAAATATTCTGACCAAATCTCCCTAGTTTTTATCTGAGTATATACATAGATTCTCCCCTGATTTCCCAGCTGCTCCAAGAGTATAACTCAGGAACAGCCCCTCTCCTTTGTCTTTTTCCTAACATACTTCATCTTGGTTTAAACCTTCTTGCTTCCACATATAACAATGTAGGTCAAGAATTCCTGGACATGCACTGAAATGTCAGCTGGTACTCAATAAATACACAAAATTTCTTATTTGTATGTGTAATCTAAAATAATAGATTTAAATCAAATATTTCCTTACAAAAAGACAAGAAAAAATATCTTGTGCATGGGCCAGAATTTCCAGTTAAAACTCATCTGGACTGAAGGAACCTGGTTTACCTCTTTCTAAGAGGAATGTTAAAATCGTTTTGAAAATTTCGTCTTCCAAGATGTTACTAAATTCTTCCACCTAATTCAGACACATCCTCATAAACCATGTTTTGTTTCTGCATGAGAAAAGCACACTAGATTTTGATTCGATAAAAGAGTTGACATAAAAATATTAAGAGCACAAGGGTCATGAGGTAGTACTTTACTAATGCTTGAATGTGTTCCCCAAAACTCCAAGTGTTAGAAGTTTAGTCCCCAAATTTATATGTTAATGCTATTTGGAAGTGAAGTCCTCATGATGGAATTAGTGGCTTCATAAGAAGAAAAAAGAAACCTGGCTTTTGGCTCATTCTACTTGACACCTTCTGCCTTGTTATTGTGCCCCAAGAAGGTCTTCAGCAGATGCCAGCACTTTGATATGAACTTCCCACCTCCACAACCATGAACTTCCCACCTCCACAACCATGAACTTCAAAAAACTTCTGTTGTTGATAAGTTACCCAGTCTGTAGCATTCTATCACAGCAGCATGAAATGGACTAAGACAGCAATGCGCTGGTCTAAGTTACCTCCGCCATCCTCAGACCCAACCTTTCCATCTGTCTGACCTAGAGGTGGTCTTGGATTCTGCTCTGCAAGGAGCTTTCAGCAAATTAAAATTTAGATGGTTAATGACACTTGAATGTTCAACACACAACCCCTTTTTAAGAAATAGAAGTTCAAAATCTGGGACCTTCCAGCTGGGTTGAGTACAGCTGTTGTACCCTGAGTCTCTGCCATCCCTTTGAAACAAAAAACAAAGCAGCAGTAATAAAAATAAAATTTGTACTTAAAAAAAAATGTTGGTCCCTTCCCACTCATGTTTATGTATAAACCAAACACCAGCAAAACAAACTGGTGGTTAAACTGGCATTTTAGTTATGAGCCATTGCATTAACCAAACAAGCTAGGGGACACCCACAGGCATCGCTTATGTTTATGGTGTGGGATGGCAGGAAAGCCCAGATAGGTGTCCACGTATCTTGCTGCTCACAGAGAGGCCTGCAATCTTCAGTATTTCCACAGAGATGCATCATAATAAAAATCACAAGAAAGTTTAGAAACTTCAAGCAGAAAAATTTCTTCTAAATTCAAGCTTCAAAACATTTTACAGAGAAATAAAAACTTTAAAGCATGACTTTCTGACTGGTCGATGCTATTTTAAACTACCACTCTCCACTCTGGTCATTTAACCCAGTTAATCCTCACCTCCCCACGCAAGCCCTTCTCTCTCAGGAGAGATACGAATGGGTCAAAGCCTGTTTGAAACCTGTTCTTTCCAAGGCTGCCTCTGTTTCTGCAAGCCACTGGGAAAGGGGATTTCCTAACTGACGGGAAAATGTAGCTCAAGCTGATGACACCATGTTGCACATAAATCCCTGAGGTTGGCTGAGCAAGTCTGACAACCTACAGTCGTCCACAGTTGGCCTTTGAAAGCAGCTTCTTGAAATCAAATGCGGAGGCCAGCAGCGTTCTGGGGAGGCACCTGTGTCGAG
Organism: Dasyprocta punctata; assembly: GCA_004363535.1. Lineage (NCBI taxonomy): Eukaryota > Metazoa > Chordata > Mammalia > Rodentia > Dasyproctidae > Dasyprocta > Dasyprocta punctata. The sequence continues at coordinate 7,825 of RJWM01026879.1, read as the reverse complement.
GCAGAGACAAGAGGAGATGGACGGAGGAGTGCCCAGGGGAAATGAGCCTGTGGTTTTAACTGGCGTAACCAGCCCAATTTGGGTTAAGAAGTCAATGGAAAAATGATCCTTCCTCAGTTACTTTTATTTTGTTTTTGTTAAAATTTCTTTTGGAAAAATTAAACATCTGGACCTCTTTATGGAAATAGTTGTTATGTTCACCGGAAAAAAATCATGTATTTTTTTCAGAGTGTTTGAATCAAGTTGGTCAGGGAAGATCTGAGGCTGCAGAAAGCCCCAGCGTGGGGTGCTGCTTTGCGAGCTTTCCAGCATTTCGAAAACAAATCTGCTGAGTCCATCCCGGGCCACTGGACTAACGCAGCATTCATCTCAGTCTTGAGAGGCAGCGTTTAACACTGGTGTTAACGGGAAGGCTCAGTGATGCCCAGGAAAGACACAAGCTGCCTCCTATGGGCAGGGAAATTCCCTTTTTGGTTTGAAGTTGGTTGTGATGCTCGTTGCTGGCACAATACTTTTTTTCCCTGAAGTTAATGTCTCATATGTCGGAAAGGGTAAGGAAAACAATATAAGTGTGCTACTTTTACAATCAGTATCTTTCTTCAGTGAAGCACAGTTTTTTAGGAGAGCCATGTCTGGGAGAACATTATATCCTCTCACCACTATTATTTTTGAAAAGACGTGGTGGGCGGAAGTATCAATTTTATCCTCTATGGGTCCACACTCTTTCCTTCTTAGTTCTGGCTCTAAGAAAAGGAGGTGCTCTTTAGAAACTCTCCTAATAGGACATGCAGTGCTTTTCTTGACACAGGCAGGTGTTCTGCACTCCGTCAGATCCAGTCTGTGCCTTCCTCACAGGCTCACCAACTCTGCAGCCCATTTCAAGAGCCTAAGACTTCAGGCCTCCACCAGACCTGAGCTGTTCCTGGGGACGGAAAATGTGTTCACTCCTCTGTGATCTCTTCTCACGAGGGTTTTACACAGTGCACACCACAGCTACCCTTAGCATCAGCTTTGTTTCCTGAGGCTTCATGTACCTAGAGTCAACCAGAGTTCCAAAATACTGCATGACAATTCCAGAAATGAGTGCTTCATAATGTTGAAGCTGCATGCTGTTCTGATGAAGCACACCAAAACTTTGCTCCACGCTCTCCTTTGTCCTTTGTGCCTTCACCGCGTACCCATCCCACCTGAGGTCCAGGAGCTGTCCTGACTGTCAGCTCTGCAGTGGGGGAATCCATGTTTCTGTCCAGCCCTGATTTCACTTAACAATGGCCTTGGAACACAAGAGTAGTGATTTAGATGCACCAAAAAGAAGGTAGAAAGTGTCCACCTTAAGTGACACAGTAAAAAGTTTTTACTTAATAAGTAAAGAAAAAGAAATTGTATGCTGGGGTTGCTAAGATCTGCAGTAAGAACAAATCTATTCCTGAAATTGTGAAGCAAAATGAAATCTGTGCTAGTTTTGCTATTGAACCTTATACTGCAAAAGTTACAGGGCTGACTTATGGTAGAGAAGGTGCTGCATCTGTGAATGAACAGAGGAAAGCATAGTACATACTACCTTTAGTTCCAGGCATCCATAAAAGGTCTTGGGACCCATCCCGCAGGAAAAAAGAGAGGCCTACCACACTCAATAAAGGCTAGTGGAAATGCAAGTTTAACTCGTTCTGGATAATAAAATACACAGAGCTTTTTTTTTATGAAGTCCCATCATTGATTCTTCACTTGCCTCTGAACCAGAAATGACTGGAGCTCCGTCTGCCCACATTTGTCATCTTGCAAGTTCCCCACTGGTCAGTTTGAAATCATCGAGATGACCAAAGGCCTAATACTGTGACCAGAGTTCTCATATGACTAGGATCTTGCTATTCAATTTTATCAAGGAAATTTTCTATTTTGTAAGTGTATCTTATGAAAATGCCAACATTCCTGAAGAAAATAATACCTTCTTAATAATTAATAATTTCCACTCCTAAGCTGAAATTGGCTAAGAACAAGTCCCAGTATGAAGAAGCCCAGGGGATATGGGGTGAAACCCAAAATAGGGCAGGAGGGAGGGACCCAGGCTGTAGAGTTCAAGGGAGCAGGGTTAAGGTCATTTGAAGGGGAAATGGAGGGATTTTTAAAGCCCAATTTCATGTAATTTATACTTCACAAAATTGATAGCAGTGTTGGAAGCCAGTGCTGCTCTCACCCACAAGGGCTACACAAAGAACACTTTGAACTCCTCACAGGGAAAGATCTGAGTAAACACAAAATATGCTTATCATTATACCTGTTTCACTGAAAAGATGAGGGACTTTTTATCCAGGCGTTTATTGACCCTTTGTGTCTCTTGCATCAAGAGAGTACACTTTTAATTCCATGTGTATTTTGAGAGATTACAGATGGGTAGCACTGAGCAAAAATGGCATCAGATAAGACAGAAGATATGGCAGCAGATGAGAAGCCTGGAAGGAACAAGGGCCGTCTTAGTGTGGATTCTCCCAGAAGCAATTCCTGAGGCTGCCAGGGGAGTGCCAGTAGTTTATTTATAAGATGATCCCAAAAGGACCTCTAGGGGAATGGGAAATGGACAGAAAAGTTTAGAAAGACAGTGATACATAATTGAGCAGTTTCCTGAGCAGTTACTATTAGTAACTGAGGTCAACCTGCCGGGCAACTCTGGGCGACAGGGAAGAATGTGCCCCCAAGTCATTATACTGAGGAATGAGGACTCTGAGTTATTCTTTCTGCAATATTCATCATCCATACTGGGACACCGAACCCTGAGAAGATGTGCAAGTAGAGGGGCGTGCAGAAACCCAGAGCTGCCCATGCCCATGAATGTCACACTAAGCCCTGTGGGCACGTACAGCCTCACACAGAAAGTCCTAACCCAGTGGTGATGAACGTATGGCACACATGCTACGGAGGTACAAAGAGCCCCCTGTGTCGGCACACGAGCCAAATCTCCCCAGCACCGCCCCAGCAGCCAAGCATTGAGTAACAGTGCACACGGGCAGTGTTGTCACTCTGTGACACATAAGTGGGCTTGGGGTTGCAGCTTGGGCGCCCAGTCTCTAAAAGTTTTATCAACATTATCCTGGTTCATCTCAGTGTAGGGCCTTTAAATCCATGAAGAAGTCCCTATTCTTGGACTTTCCCTGAGGTATCTTCTACTGACTTAGCTTCAACTAACACTATGACAATGATCCCCAAGTTGGCCTCTGCATCTTCACTTCTTTGCTGAACCCTTGTTCCATGTCTCTAGCTGCTGAACAGCCACCATCAACTGGATAAGAGCACCTCAAACTCAGCATGCCTTATGCTTTCTTCCCCACCGAAACTACCTCTTCTCTTGTCCTCACTCAGCTAATGGCACCACCATTCAACTATTCATGCAAGTGAGAAATTTTCGACTTACTTTAATTCTTCACTGTTTTGTTCTCTATAAATCCATCATCAGTATCTGAACAATTTCCCTCCCCAATCTCTTCTTTTTAGTACATGTTTGCAATTTATAATGACTACTTTTATTACAGGTATTTAGTACATGTATATGATGCATCTTACTTCTTTTTATGTCCCTTTCCCCTCCTCCTTCCCTCTCCATCTCTTGGTCTCCTTCCCATTTGCAAAAGATCTGTCTCCATATTTCCTTTTATCTATTTTTTATTTTATTTATACTCTGGTTTTTTCATATGAGAGAAACCGTATTGTATTTAAACTGTGTGACTGATTTATTTCACTTAACATTATGGTTTCAAGGTGAATTCATTTCCCTACAAGTGACTCAAATTTATCATTCTTCATAGCACAGCAGTACTCCCTTATGTGTAAATACCACACTTTCTTTATCCATTCTTCTGTTGATGGACATACAGGCTAATTACAAGAGTTAGCTGTTATAAATTGTGCTGCTATGATTGGTTTGCGTGTCTCACTGTGACACAATGTCTTTAACTCTTTGGGGAAGATAAGTAGAGGGGAATAGCTGGATCAAATAGAATTTCTGGCTTTAGTGTTTTGGGGGATCTCCACCCTGTTTGAGCTGGTTTGTGCTGTCTTCCAGCAGTGGAGAAGGCCCCTTGTTCTGCACAGCCACAGCAGCGCTCATCAAGGTTCAGTCCTTGGTGGTGCCCATCCACTCCGGAGTGAGACGGGACCTCATGTTGTTTTGATTTACATTTCTCTAAGGGTCAGAGGTGTTGAACATTTCTTCATGTGTTTATTGCCCATTCGTATTTCTTCTTCAGTGTCTGTTCATTTCAGTTTTCCATTTTTTGTTGAGGTTTTTTTTTTTGAGGAGTCCAACACCTCTGAGTTCTTTATATATTCTAGATATTAGTCTTATGTCCAAGGTATAGCTGGAAAAAAATTTCCCCACTCTGTAGGTTGTCTCTTTTCCCTATTTTTTATTTCCTTTGCTGTAAGAAACTTTTTAGTTTGATATGAGCCCATTTGCTGAATCTTGATGCTATCTCTTGTGCAATTGGGCTTTTTTCAAAAAGTCCTTGTCCGTGTCTGTGACCTCAAAAGATGTACCTATTTTATAGGCTAACAAGTGAAGTATTTCTGTTTTAACATTTACTTCTTTGATCCAGTTTGATTTTAGCTTAGTAAATGGGTCTAACTTCATTCTTCTGCATATCTTTAGCCAATTTTCCCAGCACTATGCATTTTTTTTTATTTTAAAGATACAAAAATCCAACAAAACATAACAGAACAAAGTCAATCAAAACAAAGCAGTAAAACTGGTACAGAACTTCAAAGAAAGACACCAGGAAAACAACAGCCACCACAGCATACCTTGTTACCTTCAGAATAGTTGACCATTCCATCAGGTATAGTACAATCAAACCAAAAACAAAACACAGCAAAACCAATAAAAACAGCGTATGAAATAAAGCAAAAAAAAATTAATCAAAATAAAACAAAACAATGCGAACAATATTGGGCCTCAAAGACAAGACAGAGAAGAATCCCCTATATTTGCTACGTTGCATGCTATCATCTTCCTAAGAGATGCTCAGACTGCTGGCTCCAGGCCTACAAAAGCAACTGAACAATACAAGCATTTAGTTGCTTTATGTACCATAGTTGTTGTCAACTTAGCCAGTCCTCTGAACCAGCAGGTTGCTTACGGGGGTAGGGGGAGGTGGGAGACCTTGATACTCAGCCTGCGCGCCGGTAGGCCTATGAGAGACACATCTCTTTCTCCTCCTGGAGTCTGTGCCAGTCACGCGCACTCACCAGGATGGGAGGCTAGGTTATCTTCTGGTCGGAGCCTCCCCTCCCAACATGGCGGGATCTCGAGAGGCACAACTCTTTCTCCTCCTGGGGTCTGCGCCAGTCACACGCATTCACCAGAAAGGCAGGCTAGGTTGTCTTCTGGTCAGAGCCTCCCCACCCAACATCCCAGCACTATTTATTAAAGAGGCTATCATCCCTCCGGTGTATGCATTTGGTCCTTTGTCAAGGACCAGATAGCTGAAAGTGTCTGAGATTATTTGTACATCCTCTGTTTTCTTCTACTGATCCATGTGTCCTTCTTGTGCTAGTACCATGCTGTTTTATCACTGCAGCCTTTTAAGTCCAAGATTGTTGATGTCTCCTGCTTTTCCAGGATTGCCTTTATTATTCCAGATCTCCTTTGGTTCTGTATGCATTTTAGATGGTTTTCTCTAGTCCTGTGAAGAATGCTTTTGCTATTTTGATAAGGATTACGTTAAATTAGCTTTGGAGTATGGCCATTTTGACAATTTTATCTCTGCCTATCCAGGAACAAGGATGTTTGTTTATTTTCTCTGATCTTTCTTGGAGCCTCCTACATCCATTTTCTCCTCTCTCTAGCTTATTTTCTGTACTGTTTAGGATTCAACACCTTGTCTTTGTTCAAGCATTTATCTTTGCTTAAAATCTTTTCAGTGAGTTTTCTTTGCTTTCAAGACAAACTGTGTGTGTGTGTGTGTGTGTGTGTGTGTGTGTGTGTGATAGAATCTTGCTATGTAACCCATTCTGGCCTTGAACTCATGGTGACTCTCTTGCCTCAGCCTTCCAAGTCTGAACACACTTCTTGATAATTATGGAAGGCTTCTGACCATCTCATTCCAATCTACTGCTTCATCTTTTCTTCTGTGTCTCCACAAGTCAAGATTCTTAAATAAAAGTAATATACATGAAATAATATAAATATAATTAAAAAATCAAAAGGGAGTGGAGATGTAGCTCCATGCAAAGGCCCTGGGTTCAATACCCTGTACAAGAAAAGAAAAAGCATACTGGAAAACTCTCCACATCTCTTGGAAGGCTCAAGAACCTCAGAAGACAGGTACAAAAAAGAGGCCAGACACCCACAACTACAGTCAATAATATCAACACCAACCGGGCCATGAAGAACCACCAATACTTCCACAAACACCATATGCTGTAGCAGGCACCCAATACAACCCCAGGCTCTAGACTGGTTCTAGTTCTTCCATCACTTTCTCATTCATAATCTGGACATTACTATCATTGCTGCCACCTCTCAAATAAGTTCTTTTTAGTAGCTTTCTCATATGTATCACTTGGTCTAGATTCATTGCTATCAGAGAGAGTGTGATTGATTGGATGCCATGCAAAGTCAGGTTACTGAGCCTTGACTGCTGGGGTCAAGACACCAAAGAGGCTGCTTTTCCAGCCTTGCAGTGCATTCTGGGCTCATCTTCCTACCAATGTTCATGAGAAAACAAAAACAAGAACAAAATCTAAGGATTTATCTGCTGGACACCTGCTGAAAAATGATTGTCAGTGAAAACACTTTTTTCATTCTTCAACTCCAAAACAAAAACAGTACTAAGACAAGAAGATCACCACATGTTGGAGACCAGCCTGAGCTACATATTGCATTCAAGACTGGCCTGAAATAACCTATCTCAGAAAGAAAGAAAAAAAAGAATCAAAGAAAAATAGTGCCTTTAACATCATGTGCCTGTATCTCTATGTATGTATCTGTCTACCTATCTACAAATAGATTCAGCCTCTCTGTGAAGGGGACAACCCCAAGTCCTATTAATACTGAATATAACATTGATATAGCCAATCACAAGTGTTCAATCTTCACAATCTTATGGACATATTTTTTTCCAAAACCTCTAACACTCGAAGCCAATACTTTCAAAGACAAGATGTATTAAGTTATAAAGTTGATCATTAGGTGCAAAGCATTGCTCCCAATTCTATCTCTCAGTTTCCTGGCCTATGTCTTCACACTATGGGAGGAAGAGCTTGACCCATCAATTTTTGCACAGTATGTCATGGCTAAACTTGTAGGGGTCTGAAGAGGTCACAGTGTGAATGTGAATAAAGGTAACTATAGAGTGACAAGAATCCTGGCATTGCAGGACAGCTGACCCTTGAGTGCTGGTGTGGCCCCTTCCTCAGACAGATGCCCCACACTTAATCATGATCAAAGTTTCTGGAGTTCATTATTTGTGGGAGACAACTTGAGCAGGTCCCCTTGAATGCAGAACAATTGCTGCAACATTGATTATATTGAGACTTATTTCCTTATGTTGATATATAGAGAGCTGACTATAGTATTTCCTTCTCTCTTCAATTGGCTCTAAGCATTGCAAATAAGGCTAGCTGAGGTACTGGTATGTATTCTCTAAAGCCATCCGACAGTGTCCTGTTTTCCCCCATAGTGATCACTGTAAAACATATAGGCACAGTGGGATGGCAGAGCCAGTGAGCTCCAGGAACGTCGACTGGGTATGAGCTTCGAGAAAGAGGCTGTGAGTCCCTAAGGCATTATCGGGGACCCGGCCTAGATCCCCAATCTCCTGAACGAGCGCACGGC